>JAEIGM010000444.1:0-27778 GCA_018903735.1 Drosophila cardini
TGGACGATTAAAGGACCCCTAGAGCAAACAACCCGCAGAGAAGCGCATCAAGGGACGACGCAGACAGAGGCCATCAACCAGATGATGACGCATAATGGGGGCGCGAGCTTCGATCGGCGCAGAGCGTGCCATCGGTGTGGACAAACGGGGCATTTCGTTTGGGAATGCCGAAACGCGAGAACTACCTTCTGCCGAGTCGGCGGCACACCAGGCAAGAACAGTTGGGAGTGCTGCGAGCGCACGAAAGCAGGAAACGACCAAAGGCGTCCCCTAGCCCGGCAAGGAGTTCCCCATTGACAATGGAGAAAGGCAAGATCGCCGCAAAGTTGTCTATAGGTGACCGTGAGATTTCGGTCACAGTTGACATTGTTGACACAGTTGAAATTGGATGAAGAAGTGCGACATATAAGGAGATGTGGTGGAGCAGCGCGCGAAAGTCCGGCTGGCGCACGGGTCACCTTTGGTTGTGACGGACGCGCTGAGATTAAAAGTTAGCTTCGCCGGAGAAACCGTAAGTTTTAGGATGTTGGTCATGCCAACCATGTTTGATGCTGCGATTCTGGGTATGGACTTTTGTGCCTCATGGGCACCTCCATTAGCTGCGAACGGGCGAAACTAATTCTAAGGAAGCAAAGCAGAGGAGCGTGGCAAGCCGGCGTCACTCACGGGAGGACGCCACCGATAGAAGTGATCCCGCTTTTCAGCCAGGGATTGACTGCTCGGGAACGTGAATCGGGTGAACATGAGGAGAATGGATCGGAGCGAGAAACGCAGGCCGGAGACGGGTTGCCGAAGGCCGGAATGGCGTCTCCGCATGGAGTGCGGATGATGGGAATGGAATCCCCAGCTAGCGAAGCGGTGTGGCCAGAGAACCTAGAACCGGAGATCCAGCGGTTCCTGGAAACGGAGTTGGCGTTGTTAGAGGGCTTAAAGGGGTCAAGCACATTGCTGAAGCAGCGATACTACACAAGAACCCAGCGATGCAGAGAGTGATCGATGAGCAGGTGGATGAGCTGATCCAGGCAGGCGCCATTGAAAAGTCGCGAAGTCCTCACAGCGCCCCGATAGTGCTAGTGAAGAAGAAGACGGGGGAGTGGCGCATGTGTATCGCGAACTTAATGCACGTTCTATTCCAGACGCCTACCCTGTCCCTCGGATTAACCACATCCTCGAGAGTTTGTAGCACGCGCGGTTCATATCGACCTGAAGTACGGTTATTGGCAAATCTCGATGGCAGCGGACAGTCAAGAGGTCACGGCCTTCAACGTGCCAGGAAGAGGCCTACGTCAGTCATCCCGTTCTGCTCAGGGAGGTTTTCCGCCAGCTCAGACCAGCCAATTTGAGGCTGAACCGGAAGAAGTGCAGCTTTTTCAGAAAGAGATTGGCGTATCTCGGGCAAGTGGTCAATGGCGAGGGCATCTGCAACGACCCGAAGAAGGTGCAAGCGATCAGGAGTCTTCCCGCCCCCCATAATTTAAGGACTCTTTAGGGATGGGCTCGTGGTAGCGGCGCTTCGTACCAAACTTTTCGACATTGGTCGAGCCGATGACGTCCCTTCTAAAAATGGGACGCAAATGGATGTGGGGCGAGGAACAAGAGGAGGCCTTGAAGCAGCTGAAGGAGAGGTTGGCATCGGCTCCTGTCCTTGCATGTCCTTACTTCTCGGAAAAGTTTGTACTGCAGACTGACGCGAGCGACTACGGCCTCGGACCAGTCCTGACGCAGACCGAAGATGCGCAGACTGATCAGAAGCGAGCCCGAGAAGTACGCTGACTACGTGGAAGAGAACGGGAATCTGTACAGGAACCTTGACCGGATAATAGATGACGACGACAACATATCATGGAAACTGTGTGTCCCGATGCAACGAAGAATACGAGTGCTGAAAGAATGCCACGACGCCCCCACGGCTGGCCATCAAGGCGTGAGGAAAACGGTGATGAGATTGGTGCAGCGCTATTATTGGCCAGGAATGTTTAGGGAAGCAGCTCGATATGTGAGGGGCTGTGAGAGTTGCTAAAGATTCAAAAAGGAGCAGAGGAAGCCAGTGGGGAAGATGCTGACGAGACAGGTAGCTTAACCGATGGCGGTGTTGTGCGCAGACTTTTTGGGACCCCTTCCTCGATCGAAGCATGGGAACACAGTGCTGCTAGTCTTCTACGATGCTTTCTCAAAGTGGATGGAATTGGTCCCCCTCAGGAGAGCGACGGCAGCACTGCTACAAAGGGCATTTCGCGAGAGGATCCTGTCCAAATTCGGAGTGCCGAAGACGTTCATATGGACAACGGAGTGCAGTTCGTCAGGAGGACGTTTATCGCACACATGGAATCCCTGGGATAGACGGTGCAGTACACAGCGCCTTACTGCCCCCAGGAGAACCCCACCGAGAGGACTAACAGGACGGTCAAGACGATAATCGCACAATTTTTGGGTGGCCAACAGAAATCCTGGGATGACTTGCTGCCAGGGATAGCGTTAGCGGTGAATTCGAGCGTGTCGGATTCTACGGAATTCAGCCTAGCATACCTGCTTCAAGGAAGAGAACCGTGCCTCTCTGCGGCATTCTACGAGGAATTAATTCCCGGTCTGCCGCAGTCCAGCTGGACCCGAGGGAAAAGAAGGGAAAGATGAAGGAAATCTTTGAGATAGTTCGGAGCAATCTCCAACGGGCATCGAACGACCAGGGAAGGTCCTAAAACTTGAGACGACGAGAGTGGTTGAGGCAGCACCAGCTGTCAATGCGGCCGAGGGCTTCACGGCCAAGCTGGACCCAAGTATGAAGGGGCCTACCGGGTGGCGAATCGGCCGGCAAGGCGAGCGTAAGAGAAGGGTGGCCAGCCTAACCGCTTTAAAACCCTTCTTTCAGAGCACAGTTGGGGAACACACAGATTCCCCTGACGAAGGCGAGGCGCAGCAAGACGGCAGCGAGGGTGGTACATCCAAGGCGGCAGGAGGGTCAACGCAGTAAGTAATAACCACCCCCTCGATATCTAACAATCTTTAACACCCCAGACGTCGCATAGTTTAACATAATTAGCACTATGGGTTTCCGTAGTTTGTTAGCTGCACTGATAAGGAACTGATAGGAGGTAAAGAGACAATAGTTGATCGGTTTAAGTTTCAGATGGACGGCGGAGATCATTAGTATCAGCAGCGAGGAGAAGGTGGCCGCCGAATACCACGTGGAGGACGTGGACAGCGACGCCACCAAACATTGCGTAATGGTTTTTTTTTAATAATCATCAACATAAGAATATCTAATAGTGCTGACTTATCAGAGCTACAACTATTTTCTTTCAATTGTCTTGGGATCGCACGTGTATAATCGATACAATGGACGAGATGCGTTTTTGTTTCAGAAGAAATCTCTTGGAATCGAATAGGATAGCTTCAAAATAAATTCTGTGTACTTCATTTTACAATGAAGCTGAAAAATCCCATACTCATAGCTGTGTTTCTACCTCATGGAATTATCCAAATTGAAATTCTTTTTTTGTTTACTTAAAAACACAATTTCTTCAGCTATCTTTTGCCTAAATGACTAAGGATGGGTAAAATCCTTACAAAATAGTTTTTGTTAAGAGTTATTATGTCTGGTATAATTAACAAAATGATTTTACGCAATTTTTTCATTCAAACACACATGACGGAAATTCCCATTTTTGCCTGCGCTCTTCTTGTTCCATACCTAAGCCACGCATTTTTACCGCGAGGTTGCGTTAGTTTTTTGACTCTTGTTTCTAAACGGGCAAGTACGGGCAAAGGAGACTATATAGACATATTAGAGGAAGGATTCCTCTATCATATGTATATAGTTTCACTCTGACCTTGGATGAACTTTAGAATTTAAGTCCAACTTTAGTTAAAAAAATGGCTCAAAAAAAAGGCTATTTTTTAATCTTTTCTGGAAAAAGCAGTTATTAAGCGAAAATTAAAATTCATCCTAAACTTTATTAAGAATTAATATACTTTTATTATAAAAATAAGAACATTAAGATTGATCGATTAGTTCGCCCAAAATTCAACTTTAAAGTTCATACTTTGCGACAGAAATGCATGCAGTTCGGCACATTTGAAAAAATATGTCAACTTTGAGGGGCCCTAGCACCCACAATTTTCAACCGATTTCCAAAATATTTTGGATTTACCAGTTTTAATCATTTCTTAACCAAACCTTATTTTTCTTTTTGTCGAACGCTACCATCACACAAATGATTTTTGCCACGTTTTTCGGGCCGCTGCCCCAGTGTTCGGCGCCACAGGCAGCTGGAAGATGTTCCCGCGAGGTACCTCGCTGAGCACAAAAACCATCGCTCTGCTTCAACAAGAGCTAGCGGCTATCGAAGGAAGCGATTGCCGCCGACGGCAAGCGGATGTTGAGTGTGAACATCACCATGGCAGGAGCGGTGGTGGACACCTCTACGGAGAAAGGGGGAGGTGTAAGGCGGCCCCAAAGCTGACCGCCTTACATTGTTATTTTTCTTTGTATTAATAGATAGTAAGCGAGCCAATGAAGGCATCTCATGAATTGTCAGTTGATTTTTTATCCTAGTTTTAAGCATTGAGTATTGCTTAATTTTTAAGTTGGTTTTCGCGCCAATGAAGTGCCTTTCATTATAAGTTTCATAGCGATAAGAGTATTAAGTATTGAGTATTAAGGACGCGGCGCCCTCTATCGGCAGCGCGGGGAGCGGTCGGGTGCAACTCTGTACGAAAGCTCAGTGCTGAAAAGAGAGCTTTCGTGGTGGAGTTGTATTGCGACGGCTTCTGCGCTGCCCGATCGAGAGTGGCGCGTCTGAGAAAGGAACATAGCACGTAAGTTGGTGACAGCGGGCCGCCAAGGCCGGCGTAAGGCAGTGCAGGAGGGCACCGTAGGGTCTAGATCTAGTATTATTACAAATAATAAACGATTGTGAACGATAATTTGAGAGCATTCCTTCCTTCTCGTACTAATAACTCTAACCACTTTCCTAGTAGATAGTCGTGGGTCTCTTCCCGCCTGCCGTGGGACTATCCCGGGACATTGAAACCTTTCCCTAGTAGATGGGCGTAGGTCTTTTCCCGCGTGCCGTGGGACTATCCCAGCGCATTGAAATCTTTTCCTTGAAAAAAGGCGTGGGCCTTTTTTCGTCTGCCGTGGGACTATCCCGGCGCATTGAAATCTTTCTCTTGTCGATAGGCGTGGGCCTTTTCCCGCCTGCCGTGGGACTATCCTGGCACTTTGTCCATCTAACTATCCCTAGCAGCATTCTACATTCTACAGTTGTTCTCGGGCTTTTCTCATATTTCCCGCACCCGAAATGCGCAGCGTCATTGCATGAAATAAATTTTCATGCAAAGTCCGACCCTGGCAGACTGAGATCTGTACCCCGGCTGGAAACGTCTTTATAATGTGTATTCTCTTTCCACGCAGTTCATATGTTAAAATCGGCCGGATCGGATGACTATATCATATAATTCCCATAAGAACGATTGGTAAAAAATTTTTTTTTCGATTTAATCTCAAAAAAATTAAGCTTTTATGCATTTAGTACCAAATCTCACGTGCAAACCAAATTTCATCCAGATCGGACCACTACACTAGTCGGCATAAATATTTTGACGAAATTAAAGTGATGTGTTTTTGCTTATAACTTTTTATTGAATTTATAAAACTTAAACATTTTTTTTTTTTTTTTTTACATCTCGGCTATACTAACTTAAAAATAATTTAACAAAACGCATTTCATGGAAGCAAAAAAAAATATAATTTAAATTGATTTTCAGCCGTTGGCATAAATATTTTGACGAGTGATGATTATTAATTAAATAACAACTTAAACAAAAAATGACTTCAATATATTATTTCGATTTATAGAAAGTGTAGTCCCCTTTAACTTCAATGACATTTTGCAGCCGTGTTAGAACTGAGTCCACTAAAGCTTCAAGGTTATCCGAGGACACCTCGTTCCAAAGTATAGTGATCTCAAAAATTGTTTCATCTTTGCTTTTATGCAAAAAAGCAATTCGCTTTCGTTTAATGAGGGACCACACGTTTTCAATAACATTCAAGTCTGGACTTTGTGATGGCCAATCGAGCGTATTGACACCAACATCCTTCAAAAATTTCGTGATAATCTTGGTTTTATGGCATGCGGCACTATCCTGAAAGGAATGCGTTATCATTCAGCACTCTCAAATATTGGCCTTGGTTCATCGAGCCTTCAATGGGAACCAAGTCACCCAACCCAGTGTGTGAAATGCATCCCCAGAACATGACAGAGCCCCCGCCATGACTTACTTTTTTGACAACGGAAAAATTTTTTGTCGTTGTGCCATTGGCAGTCTTTCATAAATCTTCTGCTTCGATGAATTATATTCAAAAGAACTTTCATCTGTCAAAAGCACGCAAAAGCCAATTTTATGGCCTGTTTACTTTAGAGATGTAATTTATTTCCTTTGCTCGGTAAGTCTTGATAGTTTCTTCCTTTAAACGTCTTCGAACAGTAGGTTCACTAATTGTTTTCTTGGCCATCTCATTCCATTCATTTGCAGCCGTTTGAGGCTTCAGAAGAATGTTTTTTTTAATTTCCGCAAAAGGACTCTGTCTTCATCCGTTGTTGTCTTTCGTTTAGCACCCAATCTGGGCAAGTTGTTAACCGTATTATGTTCTTTGACCTTGTTAATTTGGTAATGCACTGTTCGACGCGACAGTTTAAATTCTTTTGCAAGGTCTTTTACAGCAATCCCAG
This sequence comes from Drosophila cardini, assembly GCA_018903735.1. Lineage (NCBI taxonomy): Eukaryota > Metazoa > Arthropoda > Insecta > Diptera > Drosophilidae > Drosophila > Drosophila cardini. Next base: position 6,732 of record JAEIGM010000444.1, read on the forward strand.
CATTAAAATTCGCTACTATTGACATTCTAACAAAAAGGCTTAACTCTACCGTTTTTTCCATGTTTTCCAAATAGTCAACTATTATTATTGTAAAGAAATAATGTTATTAAGCTCAACTAAGTTCAACTAGCAAAAAAAATGGAATTTACACTTTCTCAAACTCGCGTAATAATAACCACAAATGTTTCGTCAAAATACTTGTGTCACGCAAAAATTCGATGTTCGCTTGCATACTTATCAGTAGAAAAAATGCAAAAAGCAAAACCACATAAAATTTGGGATGCAAACATCTATAAATAGATTCTTTGTTTTTACATTCATTTTCGCACCGTTATTTAACGGTAATAAGCACTGTCAGCTTCAATAGTCACAAAACGATTTCGTCCAAATATTTATGCCGACTAGTGTACAATGGTACCATACACATAATGTGTTAGTTTGGTTACAGTCGCTCAACTAAAACTTCATGTCTCCATAGAAATCACCAATTTTTGGGCGATTTGTCCTATGGGAGCTATAGGCTATAGTTGTCCGATTCAGACCAAATTTGGTGAGGATAGTTATAATGGTACCATACATAAAATGTGCTAGTTTGGTTACAGTCTCTCTACTAAAACTTCATGTCTCCATACAAATTACGAATTTTCGGCAGATTTGTCCTATGGGACCTATAATAGATACACATAATGTGTTCATTTGGTCTCCCTAGCTCTAGTCGTTTTTTAGTTATGGTGATGTGAAAATATTTTTTTACAATTTGCGGGGGCGGTAAGGAGCGTGACAAAGATTAGAAATAAACTTGATCTGCTCGCGAAGCAGACGGACTTTCATTCCAAATTACGTTGCACTAGCTCTTGCGTGCAAAACAAAAATGGTTTGAAGCAAGAAATTTTTATGCAATGTTTACATTGATGTGAACTTTAGTGCAAGCTTTTGCTGCGAGTGTTTTTCAACTTGCTAAAAATTGTTTGCATCGTGTGTACCTAGCCTAAAACACAAAGAAACATCGCAAATTTGAATGGTCAAGTGCTTGACCATATGAGTGCGAATTACCGCGTCTTAGCAATGACTTTTTAGATCGAATTACTGAGTGCAGAATAATACACGGATAATAATTTTAAACTAGTATGGTTTCTTTTAAAGTCGACTTGCTTTAGGGCTGCCTTTCTTACTCACTATTTAAATGTGGTTTGGAACAACAATTATTGACTATTTTTTCCTTATCAAAATAAACACTCACTTGTTTAGTTTATTGATCATATTATCAATAAATTCCTTGCTTCTGGTGGCCATACGATCTTCACGTTCATCTATTCGAAGAGTGTGTGCATCTTTCATACCGGCAATCATATTTAAAATGGCATCTCGATCATCCATACATGCGCGTAGTTCGGTAGGAACATCTTCAAAGTCTTGCATTGCAAGCTTTGTGGAAATAAAACGAGTAACAATTTCAGTCATGTTTTCGGAAAAATGTACTGATATTTCACGCAACTGAACAAAGAAAGCCTGCGACTGTTCCAAAAATTTTGACATTAGGTCTGAAATTTTCCGATGAAAGTTTGTTGTAGACTCCTGTAGGTCGTTAAATTATTGAACTAAAATTTTCACTATAAGTAAATCTGACCTCTATAGTTTCATGTAAATGCAACTCCTGAGACATAAGAACAAGCCACATATCATTCAAAGCATCTTCAAAATGAACATTAAGTTTATCCATAATATCAGATAGTTTCAGATTCTCAAGAGAATCTTCGTCATCACCGTGCATTATATTTTGTTCTAGAAGACGTAATGTTAGTCGAGCTTCTTCAAAAATTCTTTCCTTATACAGTAAAAAATCTTCAATTTCTTTCTGCCCTGAACTTTGTAGTTCTTTCTGACCATCTATTAAATTGTACATAAAATCCTGAATTTCCTCATCTCTTTCATTAAACCGCTTTAAACCTAATTTATATATCTCCTGAGTGAGCTCAAAAACATCCTTTTCATATTCTTCTGCAAGTTCCTGTGCTTGTTGACCCACCATCATTAGAATTCGGCCATCTGTGTCATCTCGCCAAAATGAATCAAACAATTGATTTCCATCTAAGTGATCTACAAAGCTGGAAGCCAAGCGTTTAGCTTCGGATATTTCTTTTTCCTGAGCTTCACGCGCTTGAATTTCCTTTTCCTGCAGGTATTCAATTTCTCGTAAATCACGGCTGTAAAGATAAAAAATAGGATTATGTTTTACAAGTTTCTTAATTCGGATATTCTTACCAAAATCTTGCATGTGCCATTTCCCTAACTTCTTTTTTTACAAAACTATATTCGTAGTAGCTAAGATTTGGCAACAAGGTAATCACATATAATGACAAAGGAAAATCGGTATTTTGGGCGACAGGATTACCCTCCAAGTTTAATACTCTAAGATTCTTCATAAAGCGAAATCTGTCAATCTGAAACCAGAGTAAATATTTAGGCAATATTTAAGTAATTTTTTTCAGTCAATTATAATTTACGATACCACCAATGGCAGATGAATGAAAGCAATATAGCTGGATATAAACAAGTAAGAAAGCCACAGCCGACTGTAGAAGCCACCGTACTGATTCCAATGCGCGTTTTCCATACAAATTAATCCCTGGAAGCTATAAGATATAACAGTCCGATTTGGATCAAACTAAGTAAAGATAGTTGCAATGAAAAATGGGAAACTGAATAAAACAAATTGCAGTTTCAATTACGTTATAATTTATTTGAAAAGGGGTAAAGGCTTGGCAGTGCGCGTGGGAACTAAGGGACAGCAAATAACTTAACTTCCCGTTCGCGATAACTGGACTGCCTCATTTAATACAAACTTTTTCACTAGCTTAAACAAGTAAGAAAGGCTACAGTCGAGCGAGCCGACTGTAAAAGACCCCGTACTCATGCTAGTGCGCGTTTTACCATACAAATAAGTAACTTTCGAACGATTTGTCCTATGGGAGCTATAGGCTAAAACCCGAGTGGCCCCAGTTAAGACTGCTTCGCTACCCCGACTGAAGTGGACGCCGTCAGCATAGACAGAGAGACAGATGGTGGAAGACCTTCCGCGAGAACGTATTACCTTCTCCAGGCCGTTCACGCAAACAGGCATTGATTTCGCAGGTCCCTTCGAAGTTAGTAGGCAGACTAGGGGAATACGTAGATTGAAAAAAGTTAGCAAAGAGATCGGAATCAGCCGAGTCCTCACTTACTTTAGTGGTATTAAAGAAAAAAGAAGAGGGTAAAGTAGAAGATTTGCGTTTAGAGTTGACGAAGTTATAGAATTGTTTAGGATCGCGCGCAAATTGATTCTTGCAACGAACGAGATAATTTTCAAAGCATTGAGTATTAAGAAGGGTAAAGTCTGCTTTAGCTTTAGAATAATTTAAAAAGTCTAAGCTAGAACCTGTCTGCTTAAACTTTTTAAAATATTTTGATTTTTTTATTTTTTAAGTTAGATAGTCTTGGTGAGAACCAAGGAGATTTATGTGAAAAGGATTTTGCAACACCAAAAAAATATGTTAAAGACAAATTCCTTAAAAAATTTACTTAATGTTGGTGCCAACATTTTTGGATGGAGATAGAAAAATGGAAAGTAGCTTTGCCAAAATAAGTCCTACCAAGCGAAAAAAAAGTTGTTGTATAGTGGTATGAATACTTGATAAAATTGATCGATTAAGATCGATATCTAAAATAGAACCACACACTGTTGAACTCGTTAAGAAAAGACATAGATTCTCTTTGCTAATTCTGTTCAGAGCGCAGAGTACAAAGTGAAATTTGATTGGCCGAAAAAGGGTGATATCTTGCATCCAAGTTTGTAATCGTTGACTCCATTATTTTAGGAAGATGAATCTCTTTGACTCACTTAGAAGTAGATCTGTGGGGTCCCTTAAATGTGTTGCCAAAAATAAGAGGACGAGTCCTGCTTAAAGTGTATATTGCGGTGATCGTGTGTTTTGCTTCAAAGGCAGTTCGCTTAGAATTCATTGAATCCAAATCCACTAATGCGTTCATTCGCATGGCTTACCAGTCTGGTGATACTTGGACAGGATTTCCAGGATGCATTTGCCCGGAAAGTTAAGTCAAAAGCATTAGTTAAAAGTATAAGGAATCATTATGAATTGTTAGCATAAGTAATTAGATGGAATTATTGAATTGTTTAGAAGTGTAAGCGAATCTCTTATAATTAAGCTAGCGAGTAGGTTCTCGTATTCGGCAATGCAGCTGTCGCTAGCGGCAGGAAGTTCTATTTCTGCTATCGCAGGATGGCCATTAAGAAAGGCAATGTAATAGGGCGAGGAAAGCACAGCTCTCAAACAGCTCGTTGGGCCATAGAACAGTAGCGAAACAATGCAGCTCGTGGGCAAGCTAGGGAAAATGTTTGGCTATTAGCTTTTGATGCAAATAGGAGTTTAAGTCAAGGGGTACGACAGTTAAGGAGTATTACTGAAAATAGGGAAACAGGAAGCCTGAGAAACGCTGTAAGAATTCAAGAAGCAAGAGTAATAGATATTCAGGAAGGTATACAGCGTGGACCCAGAATACAAGGGCTTAATGAACAGATAGTTGTTTTTAATAGATTTGTTAAATTAGGACCTGATCAAATTTGCCTATTTTGTTATGGTCTTTGGTCTCCTAAGAAAGTATCCAGACTTTCACGAAGTTTTTTAGAGAACAACTATGAGTTTTCTGATAAAATTTTTGACGTTGATCGATAATTTCCGTCTGATTGCGGTAGTTTAAAATTTTGTAAAACTTGTCATAGCAATATTAAAGCTAAAAAAGGAATCCGACAATTGCATTTACAAATGGGTTTGATTTCTTAAATAAGCAGCTTCTCTAACATCACTAGAAGAAAGATTAATTTCTCCTCGCCTTCCATTTATGGTTATTAAGGCAATATGTTAAGGAACAGTTGTAAGATTGGCCGAAATCATTCAGCACCACCTCAAACGAAGAATGGAATGTGGTCATGACACTATGACCGAAAGCATTAGACCTTTCAAAATTGCTGAAGCAATAATATATTTTTACTTTATTGATAACAATGTATCCCTTAACGATCAGTGGATTTGTAATTACTGATCCGATACTGATCCAATTGAAGCTTCCGAAGAAGACTTACCGATACTCAATAGACTTATGGAAAATTCTGATCGCAGTGAAAAGATAGAGCATGTCCATTCTGGTGCAAACCAAGCAGCTGAAGAGTTGAATCCTGGGGGTCTGGAAAATCTTCTTGAGAATATAAATTCAGCCGAAAAATAATGGTTAATGGTTTAAGCGAATATTTCAGTTACTACAGCACATATGATTACCAGTTTTGGTATGGAGGTTGCTAGAGACAGAATAAATGCATTCTTATTAAAATTTTTGGACTGCCACGCCCCGTTTTCCCACACGAATGAAATAATTTTCATTCAAATAATCATAAAATTAAACATGAAACTACAAATCGAACACCTGCAGACATTTTCAATTATGTTGGGACACCAAAATACAACACACAAGAAAACAAAGCAAAACAAATCGAACAATTAAACCAAAACCGACACGATTAAGAGATAGACACTAAATATAAACAAGCTCCTCTGGTAAAATCGAAAACTACTAATCCTTTCAAGAAAACAGGACAAATTGATGAAAAACATTTTGAAGAAACTAATAGGGGTAGAAAAGGAACTTTAAAAAGCGAAAGAAAATTAATATAAGTAAATATAACAACTAATTTTACGTCAACTAAGCAAACTACTTATTATGGCCATCCTGTTAACAATCATCAATCCAAATTTGAATCAAAGTATCGAAATAAACCCCATAAATGCAGCTGCAACGGCTACTTGATTTTCAAAACAGGCACTATGGACTTACCAACCGTTTTTGAAATCCATTACCTAACTGTAAACTTAACACATATAGAATTAACTTATAACAAACTAATCAATGAAGCTAGAGAGTTCCAAAATACAATCCATATTCAATATTTAATCGAAAAACTTAAAAGAGAAATTAATGGCATACAAATTGTAAAACGCAACAAAAGAGGACTAATTAACGCTGTAAATTCCGTTTATAAATTCATATTCGGAACATAAGACAACGACGATAAAATAGAAGTAGAAGATAAGATTAATAATTTTGCAGGAAATAGCGTTCAGGCTAATGAACTAAATTACATAATAGATGCAGTAAACCAAGGACTAGAAGCAATCAATTTAATTGTATCAGAAAAAGAAAAAGACATAAAATTCGAATTGCTAATATTCAATTTTGAACATTTCACCGAATACATCGAAGATATTGAGTTAGGTATGCAACTCACCAGGATAGGAATATTCGATCCCAAATTACTCATACATAACTTTCTAAAACATGTAACTTCTGAGAAATTACTAAACACTAAAACTTCAACTTGGCTAAAATCCGACACAAATGAAATACAAATTATTCTAATATTCCACGTAAAATAATAAAAACCGCAATCTTTGAGAAACTCCCATTTCCAGATCAAGATAACAAAGTCTTAACAGAAAATGTAAATGAGATCACCAAAAGAATCGAAACAAATAATTGTATAATTGGTATTTTAAATCAAGTTTCAACAGCTGGTAAATTTTCTAAAACTTATAAAAATTGTCAAACAACATACATTGAACAAAATATATTAGTAACTTGGAATCTACCTAAAACTAAACTAAATCAAAATTGGGTTAACAACGAACTAGAAATTGAAGGGAACAACACAACTATAACTATAATATCATTTGTAATCACAATTATAAGCACAATATTGAACTAAATCTATAAGTTTAAAACTTTACCCCAAAAATTAATTATTAAGTACTCTAAATCGAATGACACACAAAGAGAGGAATTTGAAATTCCAGAAATATGTGAGAAAAGCCCCACACTTTACCCAGTTGTATCCGCCTGAGGACAGGCTTTTTTCTTAAGGATGGGGGAGTTACATATCGATAACCCAATACACACGCACAATTCACAAACATTAATTAACTTAAAAATTAAAATTGTAAGACGATATTACTATAAACATAGACTCCCGAAAAATTTTAATCTAAACATTCCCATAAATTAACTTAAACATAACAAGAAAGAAAAGTACAGTCGAGCACGCCCGACTCTCCGAATACTCTCTGCAATTTATTCCCGATCATTTAATAAAATCGGTATCCAAGTATATCAATTGATACTTGTAACAAAATACGTTGAAACAAAAAAATCTGATTGTATGTATACACACACATATACATTTGACATTATAAGTATGCACGCACATATGTATGTGTGTATATGTAATACATACACAATTGGTTGGCACAGCCAGCATTCGCGGGCAGCGCTGCCGCTAGAAAGCAGCGGAATCGTTCGCTCACATGTTTGTATGTTTCTATCTTGCTTGCACACATGCAGTGAAATGGCGTTAATTTATAAAATTTGTTACGTGTCTAGCTCTTTTGTTTATAGTCCGATTTATATGCAACTATCAGGATAACTATCAGGATAACTATCAGGAGAAAACGTGAGAAATGCGTATTCAGCATCCTAGCAAGCCTAGAGTCCAAGTCCAAAGTCCAAATTGAATGTCACACAAGAAACTCACTAATATATACAAACAATTAGCTTATAAATAGCCTTCTGTCAAGTTAGTTCTAATCTTGCCGCGGAACCCTGTACTCTCACATTGTATACTTCAATTCAAATAGTGCTTGTAAGAAACTCCGACTGTAAACATATTATAAGAATAAAGTAAAGTGTTACCCACAAATAAACTATATATTTTGGGTATCTCGGTCATGAAACATATTATTATGTATGTCGGCGATTGAATATTATGATCACTCTCAGACATTTTTTACCCTTTATTGAGTGCAACGAGTCTCTGCACAACTTGCCAGCATCAAATCTATTTCACAAGAGACTCTCAAAATGCCTCTTGCTGATCTGGCAACCCTGTCAGAGCCACGCTCGATTTTAGTGTTAACTAACATCTCACTCAACAAAACTATACAACACTATAATATCGCTGACGTTATCGATATCTATTAGTATCGATACCAATTGGACGCTCAATTCAAGTAAATAATCTTATCTCCGACACGGCCATTCTGATAAACTACACGTCCTCGTGTATTTTCTAAATTTGTTCACAATACTGTTAACCCATTATAATTCATTAATTCCATTTTCTCTTCTCTTAACAATAGTTCGAAACTTATTAACAGCTTATAGTAAATGCTTTTAATTAATTAAACAATGTTTCTTTCTTACGTTACTAACAATAATACTTTTGTAACTCATTTACATTGTCTTTAATATTTCGTTTACTCTTTCTTTCCTTCATTATCTCCTACAACAACAAACTCCACAATTTATACAACTTCAGGACCAGGTACCATCATGCAGTCTGTAAAAATAGACTATTTCAAAAACAAAACAAAATATAAAACGACTGAAACTAGCGACGTCGAATGTATAGCGTGCTAACAACAACAAATTGTATATTGTTTTTGTCCTTAAGTGCCGAGTGTACCGAAACGCGCGACACATAAGGATCACCGAGTTGTGCGATCAAGGCGGGCGGGACCCTTATAGCTCCCTTAGCTCTTTCGGGATAATGGCGTGGGTTTTTCCAAGTCCGACAACTACGCTTTGTTACAAAATTTAAATTAAAGAGTCCCTACTGAATTAAAACAGGATCAAACGGAGAGGCCAAACTAGAGGAGGGATGGTGGCTACATCCTAACTGACTAAAAGAAAATGATTGTCCTTTCACACTAATGATTTCTTTCGGGGTCCATGATGTACTTTGACCCCTTGCGCTCTTTACCCACCCAACCATTGGATTTTCTGCGCTTTATATATTTCTAAAAATCCCCAAATACAAAACTACATTTAATTACGTCCTCAAGTCATCAGGAAAACACAAAAGTTTAACAATTCATTATAAGCTTCATTTTTATTCTAACAATGGAACAGTTCGTTTGGATTTTTCTTGACGTTTTTCTAAGAAACCCATGCATAAGGAATACGATCGCCCATGGGATAATTCATAATACTTAACTAGCAATACTATATAATTTTGTTTCAATCTTTTCTAAAACGTGCGGAGAATTGGAATAATTTGATTCATGTTTATATCTAAATTCATCTTTAAATGATTATCTTTACTTTAACTCTCGTTATAAGTAGATAGCAGGCATGTTTTTCAGTATCATAATAACATTGGACAAAAGTAGGGTTATTGCTAGCAATAGAAAATTTAAATAATATTTTTCATTATAATAATTAGTTATTTACTTCAAAAAAAAAATTCAATTTTTTTTTTCAAATTAGTTATATTTAGAATATTGTAATTGATTTACGTTAAAAGGTTGCCAGTAGCGAAAGAGAATAAGAAACAGGAAGAAAATATTTGTATATATATTACTACTTCCATTTAACCTTTTAAATTTTTTATTTAATTTTTGTTTTATTTATGTTTTTTTGTTTTTTTTTTTTTTTTCTTATAGCCCGCAATAATTTATTTGCTCGTTAATTTAAGTTATCTTATTGAGAGGACAATAACAGCTGGTATTATATCTGGTGTTGCTTTAATTATTTGGGGGTTATTTTGTATGTATGTTCAAATGTATGTGATAATGTATGTACTCAACCAATATCGGGTATAAAAGCTTTACACAGCTGTTATTGACACAATCATAAGCACTTGCAAACACTGATCTCTGTGCGGTCACCAGCTCAGCTTCGATCAAAGCTTTTATCCGTTTCGGATAAAAGACTTACAAAGTGTATGTGAGCGAGCGACAGGTACAGTGAACACTAAATAGGTATGTCAGACTCACCAGAATTTTCCAAAAAGGCCTTCCAGAATTCTGTGCAGGTGTGTGTATTGGGGTTATGTGATTGTTGTGTTAGGTGTGAGTGGGTTAGTGTGTATTGTGTGTGTTTGTGTAAACGAGTATTAATTTGAATGTATGTATGTAGCACGATTATATGTTTTTCTTTAGAAAGTAGTAATAGGTTTTTTTTTTTTTAAAGATTTAGTTTTTTTTTTTTTTTTTTTTCTTGTCCTTCTTCTTCTTTACTAAATTGGCACCCTAAAAATTTCTAGGCAATCTTTTATTCGTTTTTTTTTTTTTTTTTTTCTTTTCTTTAAATTTTTCTTTACGTGACGTCACCGCAATCTGCAACTCCACTATACACAAGATACACTGTGAATCAAATTACCAAATGCACAACTCTTTTACACACATGTTCCTAAAGTTTCCTATCACAAATCAAAATAACACATTTTGCTCGCTTTCGTATGTCAATCCTCCAGAATCAGGGGCTTCCAGGTTTCAGCACCGAGGCCTCCCGGGCTTATAAAAGCGATGGCACAAGCAAAATCAGCCGATGGCCAATGTAGGACCACAACGGGCCCACTACGACGTAGACAAGAGTGTAACCGTGGGGTGCTGCGCTGGCCACTTTGAGTATTGACTCAAGTTCTCGATCCAAGAAGGATCCGATTCAATTGCTTCAGCAAGATTATTCCCTCAATGCGGTATGATTTTGCCGTTCGTCTGCGTGTTGGATCTCCAACGTATAGCACGTACGTCAATCAGTGCACCCACTACGATGTAACCAACACAATGTAGCCGTGGGGCTTCTCTTGCCAGTTGTAGCACTGACGTAAGGTTGGGGATTTGATGTAGATCCGGTTCGGTTGCTTTAGCCGGCCACGGATACCTTAATCCGGGAGAGCAGTGCATTCACTTGAAGGCAAGATGAGGCTGGGGCTGAAGAGCCAATATCCAGAGATTTAGGTTGGAGGTTAGGTACCTCAAGCAGGTTAGGTAAAGCCTTGTTTTATTTGCTGATACTAGAAAACACGTCTAGCGTGATCTGCAGACAATATTAAAGAGATCGATCGAACCAAACCACGAGCCTCATTTTCTGGCTTAGTAAGATAAAAGCTCTTTTTGTGACAGCTCTTGTTAAAAAATGCAGTCAGTGCAACTATGCAGAAAAGCTTTCTTCTAAGCAGCTGATAAGAGAAAGCTTTCTTATCAGTGATCTGGCAACATGCAAACTTAACGAAAGTTATTCAATTTAAATTCAAATTAACGGCTCAACAGACATTTATTATTATCGCTAAAGAACGGTCTGCGATAATAACGTATGACTGTGTATGATTCTTTTTCGACCATTACAAAACCCGAAAATCCGACAAACGTAAGGCCGAGGATTTAAAGGAATCAGGGACGGATGTCCTTAGCATGGAAAGTACCTACTTCTCTTTCCGATAAGTCTTCAAGGACGTAAAAATGGTTACCTACTTTCCTTTTAACCCTAGACTTTACAAATTGGGGACCTAATTTGGCATTAAAATTTTGCGTAAATTTGCTAAGTGCAAAATTACGTCGAAATATTTCTTGCCCTTCCTTGTAAGACACTGGCTTGGATCGTAAATTGTATTGTTGCACATTTCGTTCATATGCTTTGCGAATATTGGCTTGCAAATCTATACAACACTATAATATCGCTGACGTTATCGATATCTATTAGTATCGATACCAATTGGACGCTCAATTCAAGTAAATAATCTTATCTCCGACACGGCCATTCTGATAAACTACACGTCCTCGTGTATTTTCTAAATTTGTTCACAATACTGTTAACCCATTATAATTCATTAATTCCATTTTCTCTTCTCTTAACAATAGTTCGAAACTTATTAACAGCTTATAGTAAATGCTTTTAATTAATTAAACAATGTTTCTTTCTTACGTTACTAACAATAATACTTTTGTAACTCATTTACATTGTCTTTAATATTTCGTTTACTCTTTCTTTCCTTCATTATCTCCTACAACAACAAACTCCACAATTTATACAACTTCAGGACCAGGTACCATCATGCAGTCTGTAAAAATAGACTATTTCAAAAACAAAACAAAATATAAAACGACTGAAACTAGCGACGTCGAATGTATAGCGTGCTAACAAGCTAGCGAGTGTACCGAAACGCGCGACACATAAGGATCACCGAGTTGTGCGATCAAGGCGGGCGGGACCCTTATAGCTCCCTTAGCTCTTTCGGGATAATGGCGTGGGTTTTGCCAAGTCCGACAACTACGCTTTGTTACAAAATTTAAATTAAAGAGTCCCTACTGAATTAAAACAGGATCAAACGGAGAGGCCAAACTAGAGGAGGGATGGTGGCTACATCCTAACTGACTAAAAGAAAATGATTGTCCTTTCACACTAATGATTTCTTTCGGGGTCCATGATGTACTTTGACCCCTTGCGCTCTTTACCCACCCAACCATTGGATTTTCTGCGCTTTATATATTTCTGAAAATCCCCAAATACAAAACTACATTTAATTACGTCCTCAAGTCATCAGGAAAACACAAAAGTTTAACAATTCATTATAAGCTTCATTTTTATTCTAACAATGGAACAGATCGCTTGGATTTTTCTTTGACGTTTTTCTAAGAAACCCATGCATAAGGAATACTATCGCCCATGGGATAATTCATAATACTTAACTAGCAATACTATACAATTTTGTTACAATCTTTTCTAAAACGTGCTGAGAATTGGTATAATTTGATTCAGGTTTATATCTAAATTCATCTTTAAATGATTATCTTTACTTTAACTCTCGTTATAAGTAGATAGCAGGCAGTTTTTCAGTATCATAATAATATTGGACAAAAAGTAGGGTTATTTCTAGTAATAGAAAATTTAAATAATATTTTTCATTATAATAATTAGTTATTTACTTTAAAAAAATTCAATTTTTTTTCAAATTCGTTATATTTAGAATATTGTAATTGCTTTACGTTAAAAGGTTGCCAGTAGCGAAAGAGAATAAGATTGATTAAGAAACAGGAAGAAAATATTTGTATATATATTACTACTTTCATTTAACTTTTTAAAATTTTTATTTAATTTTTGTTTTATTTAATTTTTGTTAAATTTTTTTTTTTTTATAGCGCAATAATTAATTTGCTCGTTAATTTAAGTTAGCTCATTGAGAGGACAATAACAGCTTGTATTATATCTGGTGTTACTTTAATTATTTGGGGGTTATTTTGTATGTATGTTCAAATGTATGTGATAATGTATGTACTCAACCAATGTAGGGTATAAAAGCTTTACACAGCTGTTATTGACACAATCATAAGCACTTGCAAACACTGATCTCTGTGCGGTCACCAGCTCAGCTTCGATCAAAGCTTTTATCCGTTTCGGATAAAAGACTTGGAAAGTGTATGTGAGCGAGCGACAGCTACAGTGAACACTAAATATGTATGTCCGACTCACCAGAATTTTCCAAGAAGGCCTTCCAGAACTCTGTGCAGGTGTGTGTATTGGTGTTATGTGATTGTTGTGTTAGGTGTGAGTGGGTTAGTGTGTATGGTGTGTGTTTGTGTAAACGAGTATTAATTTGAATGTATATATGTAGCACGATTATATTGTTTTCTTGGGAAAGTAGTAATAAGTTTTTGTTTAAAGATTTATTTTTTTTTTCTTTTCTTTCTTCTTCTTTACTAAATTGGCACCCTAAAAATTTCTAGGCAATTTTTTATTCGTTTTTCTCTCTTTTTTCTCTTTTCTTTAAATTTTCTTTACGTGACGTCACAGCAATCTGCAACTCCACTATACACAAGATACACTGTGAATCAAATTACCAAATGCACAACTCTTTTACACACATGTTCCTAAAGTTTCCTATCACAAATCAAAATAACACATTTTGCTCAGCTTTCGTAAGTCAATCCTCCAGAATCAGGGGCCGAGATGTACAACGATGGCTTTAGGGGCTTCCAGGTTTCAGCACCGAGGCCTCCCGGGCTTATAAAAGCGATGGCACATGCAAAATCGGCCAATGGTCAATGTAGGACCACAACGGGCCCACCACGACGTAGCCAAGAGTGTAACCGTGGGGTGCTGCGCTGGCCACTTTGAGTATTGACTCAAGTTCTCGATCCAAGAAGGATCCGATTCAATTGCTTCAGCAAGATTGTTCCCTCGATGCGGTATGGCTTTGCCGTTCGTCTGAGTGTTGGATCTCCAACGTATAGCACGTACGTCAATCAGTGCACTCACTACGATGTAACCAACACAATGTAGCTGTGGGGCTTCTCTTGCCAGTTGTAGCACTGACGCAGGGTTGGGGATTCGGTTGCATTAGCCGGCCACGGATACCTTAATCCGGGGGAGCAGTGCATCCACATGAAGGCAAGATGAGGCTGGGGCTGAAGAGCCAATATCCAGAGATTTAGGTTGGAGGTTAGGTACCTCAAGCAGGTTAGGTAAAGCCTTGCTTTATTTGCTGATACTAGAAAACACGTCAAGCGTGATCTGCAGACAAAACTCAAGAGATAGATCGAACCAAACCACTAGTCTCATTTCCTGGCTTAGTAAAACAAAAGCTCTTTTTGTGACAGCTCTTGTCAAAAAATGCAGTCAGTGCAACTATGCAGAAAAGCTTTCTTCTAAGCAGCTGATAAGAGAAAGCTTTCTTATCAGTGATCTGGCAACATGCAAACTTAACGAAAGTTATACAATTTAAATTCAAATTAACGGCTCAACAGATATTTATTATTATCGCTAAAGAACGGTCTGCGATAATAACGTATGACTGTGTATGATTTTTTCTTTGTTTTCGACCATTACAAAACCCGAAAATCCGACAAACGTAAGGCCGAGGATTTAAGGGAATCAGGGACGGATGTCCTTAGCATGGAAAGTACCTACTTCTCTTCCCGATAAGTCTTCAAGGACGTAGAAATGGTTACCTACTTTCCTTTTAACCCTAGACTTTACAAATTGGGGACCTAATTTGGCATTAAAATTTTGCGTAAATTTGCTAAGTGCAAAATTACGTCGAAATATTTCTTGCCCTTCCTTGTAAGACACTGGCTTGGATCGTAAATTGTATTGTTGCACATTTCGTTCATACGCTTTGCGAATATTGGCTTGCAAATCTTTTCGCAACAAAGCCAAATTATCTGATCTATCTATTGCTATAGCAGAATCT
The DNA here is from genome assembly GCA_018903735.1 of Drosophila cardini. Lineage (NCBI taxonomy): Eukaryota > Metazoa > Arthropoda > Insecta > Diptera > Drosophilidae > Drosophila > Drosophila cardini. The sequence goes on from JAEIGM010000444.1 coordinate 21,802, forward strand.
TCCAAAAGACTCAGATTTTTCAAAAGACGATAATCTGCACCGTGAGTTATCATGTCAAGCCCAAAAAGAGCTTTATAAGGGGAACATCCGAGAGATTGGTGCAATGCGGAGCGTAGAGCACACGAAATGCTGGTAAGGTACTTGTCCCATTCCGTTTGATCCTTTCTTATATACGATCGTACAGCTGCTAACAACGATCGGTTTACTCTTTCTGCTGCGTTACTCTGGGGAGAGTATAAAGCAGTGTACACATGTCGAATTCCTAATTCTGTCAGAAACGCATTAAAGTCATTAGCTTTAAATTGTGTCCCATTATCGCTGACAATGATTTCTGGGACTCCGAAACAGTGAAAAATCTGGGAGAGAATGAAATTTACTGAAATGATCCAAAACTATCAGTAAACCTATGTGACCATCTTTGCTACGAGGATATGGGCCAAGTAAATCAATGTATTGCCTTTGAAATGGTCTGCATGCTGGAACATGCATTCCCATAGGTGGTCGTAATGTCTGATTTGGAGCTTTAGTTTCCTTACAAATATCACAGTTTCGTATGTAATTGCGCACTTGTGTAGCTAAGCCGGGCCAATTCAAATGGCGTTTAAGTTTTTCTATTGTTTTCTGCATGCATCCATGAGAGGACACAACGCCATCATGCGCTTGCTTTAACACATCTGCTCTAAGACGTTCGGGGACCCAAAGTTTCCATGCAGAATATCCTTGAGTGGCGTCACTTGAAACATTCTGGAAATCTATTCTGATGTTCCCTAATATTTTCCGCCAATTTGACATATTCCAAATCTTGAAACGCTTCGGATTTCAAATCAATTATCGGGGCGGTGTCTAGAGAAGCTATTTCTTCTTCAGTGATACGAGAAAGTAAATCGGGAACAATATGGTCTTTTCCTTTGCGATGGGAAAAAGTGAATTTATATTGCTGCAACCTAAAAATCCAACGAGCGAGTCGGCCAGAAACATTTTGTTGACGCATTAACCATAACAAACTAGAGTGATCTGTGACTACCTCGAATTCCTGAAGCTCCAAATAGCAACGGAATTTCTCGATAGCCAATATCACTGCTAGACACTCTCGTTCGGTTACACTGTAGTTTCTTTGGGCTCGACTTAGTTTCTTTGACATAAAAGCAATTGGCTTTTCGTCTTTCTCTTCTGACAACTGTATTAAAACAGCACCAACTCCAAAATTGCTTGCGTCGCAGTGCAAATAAAATTTTTTGGAAAAGTTCGCATTTTGCAAAACTGGAGCTGATGTCAAAATATGCTTAAGCTTCTCCATGGCTATTTGAGCTTCTGTAGTCCAGATGAACTGTTTTTTTGTAGACAGAACTTCCGTTATTGGAGAAGTTACATCGGCAAAGTTTGAAATAAATCTTCGATACCACCCACAAATGCCTAAAAACCCTTGGACTTGTTTGAGATTCTTGGGAGTCGGCGAGTTTAGAATGCAGGATACTTTTTCTGGATCCGTGTGGATACCATTCTTGCTTATTACATAGCCTAAGTAGTTAGCACTCGTCACACAAAAGTGGCTTTTCTCAATATTCAAAGTCAAGTTTGCTTTTCGAAATTCCTCGGCAAGTCTAACAAGAACTGAAAGATGCGTTGAAAACTCTTCAGATACAATGCATAAATCATCAAGATATCCAAAGACACAATTGCGGAGGTCCGCTGGGATAATTGTATCTACCAGGCGACACATGGTGGACGGAGCATTACATAATCCGAAAGGCATAACTTTGAATTGATATAATGGCCTTCCCGGGATGGTAAAAGCTGTTAAGTGCTTTGACTCTTCCGTCAACTTGATTTTCCAATATGCATCTTTTAAATCTAATTTGGTTATCAGGACCGGTTTGAGCAATCGTGCAAAAATACCGTCGATGCTTGGTAAAGGATATGCGTCTTTCTTTTTTACCTCATTAAGCCTACGCGCATCCAAGCAAAGGCGAACTTTGTTTGGTTTAACTACTAATCGCATCGGTGAGCTCCATGCGCTGCTTGACGGCTCTATCACTCCCAAATGCAACATACGATCGATTTCAGCGAAAAGCAATTTCTCTACAGCAGGGCTAACTGGATAGTACCGTTGTTTCACCGGTTGGGCTTCTCCAATGTCTATGTGATGTTGGATTAAGCTAGTTCGTCCCAAACGATCAACACAGTTGGGAAAAAGTTTTTTCACAACCTCTAATTGTGACAACTGAAGACTAGTCAGGGGATACGAATTTGGATCAGAAGGAGCTTTATAGTCCGTGTCAGGACCTATGCCACTAATAATGTTCGGAGCAAGCGAAAAGCTTCTCCAAAAATCCACTCCTAATATTAATCTCTGTTTAATAGAGGGAATTATATACAACTGCATTGGCTTTTGCTGTCCTTTATATGACATGGATACGTTTAATACCCCAACGACATCATGAGGCTTGCCGTCAGCTGTTTTAACTGCTGATTTAATGGCTTTGAACTGCGAGCAATTGGTGAAGTCTTCCGTTGCCAAAGTGGAACCAATGCAGCTGATATTTGCTCCAGTATCTAACAATCCTTTTTCTTCCAAATCCAAAAATGTGACTGATGCGTAGCTACGCCAGTCGATATTTCTACCCAATATTGAGGATATTATTAATTTTTGACGATTCTTAATGTCCTTATAATATTTTCTTATCCTAATTGAACTTTTCTTCGGAAAAGTAGATGGTTCATTGAAAATTCTATCTCTTACTATGAAATAGTTTTTTAATCTGTCCTGGTATGCAGGATATTCTTTGGAGTTGCTTGTAGTGCACTCTTCCGATGGAGTAATATCCTTATTTTTAGACCCTGTATTTTTAACTGAGAGAATACAAGGGGGTTGACTAGTGTCAATCTCAGGATTTGTTGGAATTATTTTTTCAGGGGCAACCGGGTCTTGTTGGTTGCGCCCTTTTGACAGTTTTCCGCTACGCGGTTGAGGCAGATGACACACTGAGGTTTGTATACTTCTGGAGCACCAGACAATTTTCCCAAAAGTGACCTAACTCCTCGCAATTCCAACATTTAACGTTTGGGCCGGCTTTTCGTATAGCTGCAATCTCGTCGACTATATCTTCAGACGAATTAGACTCTGTGTCTGATTTAATGTCCTCCAGGGCGTATACCTTATTCCGGAGACTGTTTGTTTGGGGTTTCGAACCTCTATCTTTTGAAGAGCGAACCTCTTCTATCAGATTTCCAACCGAGTGAACAGGCTCAAAGAGCAGTTTGTGTCTGTGCTCTGGCAGTAAATTATTTTTAAGAATTTCTAACAACTCTTCTTCTCCTATTTTTATAGCTGATCTATCAATTAATGAAGCAATCGAGTCATAAAACGAAGTAAATGTTTCTCTTTCCTTTTGTTTGCGCGATGGGACTTGCTCCTTCATAGCGAATTCGGAGCGATAGTCTCGATACTGCTGCCTAAGAGCTGTACAAAAATCAGTCCAAACTATATGAGTTACTTGTTTATGGTATCGCCAATACCAATCACGGGCTTTCCCAACGAAGAGAACGTGCATATGTTTACAAAGAGCACGAAAGTCGCTGTCCAGAGTTTCGTCTGTCAAAGATTTTACACGGTAAATAAACTCTTCAACTCCCAGACTCTCTACAGATCCACTAAATGTCAGATTCCATTTCTGCATAGTGTCTGCAGTCTTTCTCGGGGGTACAAACGAATTTAGGGAAGCTGAAACTGGTCGAATTGGTAACCCTGAGATCCCTAACTCTTCAGGATTCTGTGACGGGTGGATACTTAACGATGAAAGCACGCGAGCCACAGTCTGTTCTATCATATTTTGGATGGCCACATAATCTGGGCCATCATTCCTTCGAGGATTATTAGGACGAGGTGGACGACCTTGTCTCCTTATAGGGATTGTTTTGGATGCTAAAGCTTCACTGGGATTTGTGCTGTTACTGATTTCCAGCGCTTCAGCTTGTGAAGCATTTGCTTCCGCCGGTTCGGACTCTGGCTGAGGTAACGTAGTCGGAGCAGCCGTTTGCTGAAATGTTTTGGCCAGGTTTCGGGTAACGGGACGGTGTTTCCGGAGGTTAGGGCCTTGTACTCGTTGAGCAATTGGCGAACAATTACCAACCACTACTTTAAATAATTCGGGCTTTAGTACTTGAAAACAAACAAGACACTCTGGTTGAGTTTCAACTCGTTTGTCTAAGCACAATTTGTGGAAAATGTGGTTACATATGGTAATATAACATGCCTGCGTATTCGTCAAGTTTTCCTCACAAAGAAAACAAGTATTTTGACTTGATCTTGATGTAGAAGGGTTATTTGGTGGAGTATGTACAAGTGCCATATTTAAAAAAATTTTCCTGATATTCGACTTTTATCGAGGACTTCACTAAATGTACGTTGAAGACAATTTTCTAGGTGAAAGGACCTACTGGGCTATTGAATTTATATGAATTGATCTGTCTCTAGAAGGATAACGTTGCAAAATAAAAACAAATTTAGCTCGTATAGGTAAACCAAGGAGTCGTTCTATATTCACAGCTAAACTGTTCAAATCCTTCCCTTCAAACCTTCAGAGATCAGGAAAAAAAAAAAAATTTTAGACTTTGCATATTTTCATTTCTATTGTTTACAAGCATAAACATTATTTTCTGTACAGTGACTATCTGGCAGGGTATTTGCTCATTAAAAATACTCAAGATTCGCAGAAGTATGTACCTTATTAATTTTTATATACTTGATCATCCAATGATAAACACAACGTCTAGCAGCGAGCTAAGAAATGTTTGAGTCCTCATGTTTAGCACGGCGAGATCGCCATACAATGTTAATCTTTTTCAAAGAATTAACAACAATCTGGTAGGGTATTCAATCAGAGAAAAATACGCAACATTCAACAGATGTGTAACTCAATGATTGTGATCAACCGTTTAAATTTTTGCTCTATCATGGTTATTTAAATACGAGCAAAACGAAATAAAACCCCAACAAAATTACTTAATGACACTAATCAATGATATCTGGCAAGGTAATAGCAACTTAGCCCAATACACAAGATTCAACAGATATTATGAACAGATTCACCAAGCAATTAAACCGGCAAATTCTTGTTAGACGATCTTCCCTTAACTGCCAATATTAAAGAATAAAAACTCTGATATGACTCAAACAAATCGATGTAAACAACTATGAACAAATCTCAATCGAACAGAATTCTAAGACTTTCACGCATGAAAAGTTCCTAAAACAAACGTGAGAATAAGTCGATAATTGCTTCATTTGGTCGGGGCTTACTTTGCCATCGTTACAGATTGAACATGTGCGTCCAGATAAATACAACCGCGCCCCATAGGGTTTCTGATTTTCTGTTAAACGAAAATCGCATCTAAGTAGCCCCACGTTGGGCGCCAAAAATTTTGTAAAAATAGACTATTTCAAAAACAAAACAAAATATAAAACGACTGAAACTAGCGACGTCGAATGTATAGCGTGCTAACAACAACGAATTGTATATTGTTTTTGTCCTTAAGTGCCGAGTGTACCGAAACGCGCGACACATAAGGATCACCGAGTTGTGCGATCAAGGCGGGCGGGACCCTTATAGCTCCCTTAGCTCTTTCGGGATAATGGCGTGGGTTTTGCCAAGTCCGACAACTACGCTTTGTTACAAAATTTAAATTAAAGAGTCCCTACTGAATTAAAACAGTATCAAACGGAGAGGCCAAACTAGAGGAGGGATGGTGGCTACATCCTAACTGACTAAAAGAAAATGATTGTCCTTTCACACTAATGATTTCTTTCGGGGTCCATGATGTACTTTGACCCCTTGCGCTCTTTACCCACCCAACCATTGGATTTTCTGCGCTTTATATATTTCCTGAAAATCCCCAAATACAAACCTACATTTAATTACGTCCTCAAGTCATCAGGAAAACACAAAAGTTTAACAATCCATTATAAGCTTCATTTTTA
>JAEIGM010000339.1:0-37830 GCA_018903735.1 Drosophila cardini
TCCAGTTACTTCGTACCATGAGAACGTCCACCAGGTGCCCGAAGCATACATATCACACATACCACTAGAATGTGATGGCATTTGGGTAACATTGTGCACCAGCTACATTTCAGCGCGCTTTAGATGGAGATATCTGACATGATATGGAACTGTATGCGTTTGCATACTTAGACAACATTGTTGTTAATGGAGGTACGTAAGAGCAACATGATGAAAACTTGCGTAAAGTGTTCAGAAGTTAAGCGTGCGTCTTCCAGACGAACCTTGTCTACTTGTAAACCATCATCAGTGAAGCTGGAATCCATACCGATCCGGTCAAGATTGAAGCGATATGGGAATTACTGCCAGCTATCAACATTAAAAAGCTTTGCCGATGCCTGGGTATTGTATCCGACGTTTTGTAACAAACTTCACTTGCATTGTGCAGCCGATCTCCAAGATACTTCGTTAAGGCCATAAGTTGACATGGGATGCCAGAATTTTTGAAACTTTTTCACTACAGATGGATGCCAGCGCTTATGGTCTTGGTTCTGTACTTACGCAGCGGATTCAAGAAAGAAGAGAACCAATCCATGACCGAGAAGGAGTGTCTTGCCATCTGACGCTTTGTCAAGACAGGCGTTGGAGATACTGCAGCAGGTTACAGAGCAGCCATTGAGTGAAGAAGTAGACGAGTGCGATCAAACTGGGGACCAGTCACATCTACCAGAAAAGTGAGCAGGGGCACCACATAGGGCAGAGTCCTATCCCCTCTCCTGTGTAACCTGGTGGTGGATGACCTAATCAAGAGGTTTAACTGGTAAGGTTTGGTTAGGTTAAATGTCTGTTGGTGCGAAGGGAGCACACTTGGGCCATAAATCGGCTGGTTGTGATGCCATGTGGAAAACTTATAGAGGCCAATTCATGTGACAAGATTAGTAGACGGTACGTTGTACAGAGGTTGTTAAATGATATGCCCCTAAGAAGAGCTGTCTGTATTGGCTGGAGGCTGGACATTGATAGAAGAAGTGAGCCACTGATTCTTCTTCTTCTTCGTTGCCGAAACTTCTACAGAAGCCATGCGAATTGACGGACAATCTGGCGGCGTGGGTGCCAACTAGCCAGTCTCCCGTAAGGGCGCGAATGACTGGGGAACAGCCTTTGCATGTCAGTCTGCATAGCTTGGCCGAGCGATCTTGCGACCGGGTTGGCCTGGTGAGCCGGCCAACCTTGAGTCTGCTAAATGCTCGGAATGTTTTTCAAGAGCCTGCACGTCGCCAAAGACTCTCGTCTATGAGAGTAGAAACTGTTCCCAACCTTGCGAGTTTATCAGTAGCACAGTTCCCTACTCTGTTATTATGGCCAGGGACCCATATAAAGTGAGTATCGAGTTGTTCAGCCATCTCCATCAGAGATCTGCGACATTCGTTAAGTAGTTTTGAGTTATTTGATACAGACCTAAATGATTTAAGGGCTGCCTCACTGTCAGAGCTACAGTGATCAGAGGTTTAACACAGGAGCCCCAAAAAATAACTGGCATTAGCATAAGAATGGGAAGAAGATGTACCTTGCACGCATGGAGAGGGCTAAAAGACAGGCGATCATTTGTATCACTGGAGCTCTTAGAAGTACCCCAACGAAAGCCCTGAAAACCTGGAAACACTGCTAGGGATCCTCCCACTGGATCTGTAAGCCAGACATGAAGCGGCTAAATCAGCGCAGCGCCTTGTGGCACTGGGAGGTATGCCGCTGCAAGGCTTTGGGCACAGTGACGTTCGGAGGAGCATGCCAAGACACACGGACTGTATACTCCTCAAGGTTTGCCCTAAAGTCAGTATTAAAGTACATCTGGGACCTGAGAACTAAAAGGCTTCCTCGACACAGCGGAGAAGCCATACTAAAATATACACGGACGGCTCCGAAGTGGACGAAGGCTTAGGAGCCGTGGTGCACTGTGAAAACCCGGCTACCAGACAATCAGGCAGCCATCTGGTCTATGATGTCATCATCTCTGAGTTCCATTACGATTCGGGCGAGCAGTGAAGTTTTTGATGGCCTATTCACGACAAAGTCAGTGGACACGTACTGGGTTCCAAGCCATCAGGGTATACCAGGAGTTGAGAAGGCAAAAGCTGGTGTAGAGCTACCACGGCACTTGGAAGAAGAAGTCGCAGTCACCTGGAGGGGGACGCGGAGGAACAAATTATAAAGCATAAAGCCCAACTCAACTGCTACTTACTGTATTTTCCACGGAGAAAATGCATGCTTCTGGTGGGTATTCTAACAGGTCATTGCCCAGAAGCTGCTCACGCAGCCAAATCAGGCATAAACAGTGACTCAAAATGCAGGAAATTTAAGGACACTGAAACGAAACACTGGAGCACCGCCTGTGCCACTGCTCGGCTCTAGCCCACATGAGGCAAAGGTGCCTGGGAGAGCACCCAGCGTAAGGAAGCTGCCAAAAAGGCGCCAGGGGAGCTACTGGCCCGTGTTAAATTCTTTCGCATCCTACACGACCTTTAATCAAATTTTCTGTGCGACTGGACATTTAAGGGCCACCAGTTGGCCTCATCAATCGCCCCTTGAGGAGCGTCCGGCTTAACTTAACCTTTCCTAGCGAAGAACGACCGAAGATGTGAAAATTGCCGACGGCTTAAAATGAACCAATTCGAACCTCCAGAAAAGATGCACACCCGAGTGTTTCAGGAGCATTTTGAAGTCCTTTGCACCGACTTTGTGGGACCACTACAACGTTCCACGCAAGGTCACACCAAGCTCCTTATACTCTGGAGAAAGCATTAAGGGAGCGAACCTTGGCTCGTCTTGGAGTCGCCCGAGACGTTTGTACATGACAATGGCACATCGTTCACCCGTCGAAGATTCAAGTTGTTTTGCAAGCAAATTTAAATGGCACTTTAACATAGCGCACCGTACACACCGCAGCAAAATCCTATCAGCGCATACAGCCCCGCAACCTTGGTAAATGGTCGCGAGCCGCGTCTGCCAGATATGCTCTATAACGAAGAAAACCCCTGTGCTACCATTGAAAGCAGAACCCCCGAGGGCAAGGCCAAACACTTGCAGGTGATCTTCAAGATGGCGAAGGAAATACAGCAAGCTAAAAATTTACTAGTAAAACCAGTCGCAAGTTTTTAACTATTTGATTATGTAATGTATAGATGTATAATTAAAATTAATGATTATATTAAAAGCAGTTATAAAAAAATATAATTTTAAATTAAACTGAAATTAATAAGAAAGTAATTTGACCATTAATCTGGGAATAAAAAGCCAAGAAATTGATCCAACATTTGTTGCAATGGTTGGGAAAACCCCAGAAAAACCCAACCAGATCAATAGAAAATTATGCCAAAACTAACTCGAAAGATCTCTGATTTAAAATGAATAGCAGAGACTCCATTCTTACTGCTCTTGGAAATCAGAGATATAACGGAGTTGGCTGTTTACAGAAGCTTTAAGATGGGAGAGAAAGAGGTGTATCAATTAATCAATAGCGTTCATTATAATTAGCGCATAATACCCGAAAACGATTGTGCAGAGCATAGTCAGTAGTGCATGTAGGAAGAATAAAGGTGGTCCTGGTGGGACTGTTGATTTTAAGGCGTTCTAAAAGAGATGGGGAGCAGATATCACCGATTATTAATTTATGGAGGAAGATTACTCCAAGAACTCTTCTCCGATTAGTAAGGGACGGAAGATTCAAAAGCAAGAGTCTGTTAGTATAAGAAGGAAGGCGAAGATTAGGGTCCCAATTAAGTCCTCGAAGTGCGAAGAGTAAAAAATGGTTCTGCAATGACTCAATTAAAGCTTGACTATGAGCACGTTGAGGAGACCAGAGACATGAACAATACTCAAGAATGGGTCGGACTAGGGATGAATAAAGAAGTTTGGTGACGAATGGGTCATCAAATTCCTTAGACCAGCGTTTAATAAATTCAAGAGTTCCCTTAGCTTTATCAACTATAGTGGAAATATGATGTGTGAAACTTAATTTATTATGAAAAAAACACCGAGGTCATCGACTGACAATATACGATTTAAAGGCATATTGTCAATTTAGTAGTTGGCTAAGTAAGGAGTGACCATGTTAAACGTTATAAACAGGCATTTGGAAAAATTTAGGTTTAACTGATGAATTATGCGCCAGTTGCGCATAGAATTGAAATCAACTTGAAGAATCGTATGAACTGGGGGATCCTTATAAGACAATAATAACTTCACATCATCGGCATACATAAGTATGCGACCATGGGTAAGCGAAGAATGACGGTCACTTATAAAAAGATTAAAAAATAGGGTGCCTAGGCGACTACCTCGATTTTGTGAGGTTGAAGTTGAGAAAAGTGTTTCGGCACATTATTCTGCAGATCACTTTGTTTGCGAAATAAGCTTTCGGGAAAGCCTTTGTAAATTGCCGACAGGACATTTTGGAGTCAGTGTGTCTTTCAAGACTGATCCCAAAGTGCCCCAATTCTCACTAGAAATAGTCAAATGACAGGTTCTCTCGGTAGAATGTAGAGGTTTCTTGAATTTGGAAATCAAGGTTAGGTATTTGAGATTCATGTACAAGTATCTCGTACTTGGTCGCTTGTTCGTCTCAGATGCAAAAGTTCCACCAGGACCACATAACGCCTTTCCACACCAGTGCGTCCTGAGTCCTGATATCAGATCCATCACGCTTCTAGTGATGTTTGACGCCTCGTTTAAGTCAACATCGTCACACTTTTTTAACGAGTTATTGTTGGTGGAACATACTACTCAGAGGAATCTAATTCGTTCATGTCGTAAGTTCCGTCTGAGTCTAAGCTAGAGACTGTCTGCTTAAACTTTTTAAAATATTTTGATTTTTAGTTTTTTAAGTTAGATAGTCTTGGTGAGAACCAGGGAGAGTTATGTCAAACGAACTTTACAACACTATATGGAATACAGACATCAAATATTGAATTTAATATGTTGTAAAAATACTTCAAAGCTATGTTTATATCATTCGTGCTGTAAAGTATAGACCAATCAGAAGCAAAAATCAGTTGATTTAGCAAAGAAAAATTTCCTTTGCGAAAGCAACGGCGCACAGTGGGGCAGCGGGCCGAAAGCGTTGCAAAAATCATATCTTTTGAACCAATGCAGCTATTTGAAAAAATAAAAAGTACTCAATAGAAAACTTATTTAAACGAACAGTGTGTTCGGTCAACAGGGTGCTTCAAAATTTAAGGTCAAAGTTCACTTATGTTTCTGGTCATATTAGACATATAAAATAACAAGTAAAAAAGGCTACAGTCGAGCGAGCCGACCGTTAAAGACCCCGTACTCCTTCTAGTGCGCGTTTTTCCATACAAATCACCAATTTTCGACCGATTTGTCCTATGGGAGCTATAGGTGCCCGATCCGGATCAAACTTGGTGGGGATAGTAATATTAGTACCATCCACATAATGTGTGAATTTGGTCTCTCTAGCACTAGCCGTTTTCAAATTATGGTGATGTGAAAATAGTTTTTTTACAATTTGTGGGGGCGGTAGGCGGCGTGGCAGAGATTTGAAATAAACTGGCGCTGCGCACTCTATGGACGGACTTTCATTCCAAATTTGATGGCTTTAGCTCTTGTAGTTTAGAAGATGCAGGTGTTCATACAGACGGATGGACGGACAGACAGGCAGACACACGGACAGCTGGACATCGCTATATCGTCTCGGCTGTTGATGCTGATCAAGAACATATATACTTTATAGGTTCGGAAAAGCCTCTTTCTGCCTGTTACGCACATTTCGCTTCAGAGAAACCTAAAAGACCCCTATACTCTTTTTTAGAGTACGGGGTCTAAAAATTAAAAATACAGTTTTTGATCACAAATTATTGTTTTCAATTTTAATTTTATATTGATGCTACATTTTAATTTGTTTAAGACAAATTTCTGAAAAAATTTACTTAATTTTGATGCCAAAATTTTTGATTATATTATTTTGAGGTTAATTTTCTTTATATATTTTACTATCAATTTTCTTTAAAACATACATTTACATTTATTGTAATACTTAATAGACCTTATTTTTTTAGAACTGTAACTATTCTCTTCGAAATCCTTTTAAAATGGGTGGATCTGATGATGCTGCTTGCTGGCTAACAATGACTAATTTCTTTCAGTGTAAATTGTAAATTTTTGCACGAATGGTACTCTTGAATTTAACATAAGATAATAAGGAGAATATATTCAAATATATGAATATATGCAATATAAGCGGGGATTGGAAGAAGAAGATCGAAGTCAAGTTTAGAATTTCTTTAATGCATTTTTGCTAAATAACATTGTGTAATGACTTTTTTTTACCATCAAATCAACATAAGCATAGCTAATAGTGCAAGCGTATCAGAGCTGCAACTATTTTCTTCCAAATTTCTTTGGATCGCATGTGTATAATCAATTCAATGGACGAGATGCGTTTTCGTTCTAGGAGAAATCTCCTGGAATCGAATAAGATAGTGTCAAATAAACTCTTTTAAAATGCAGCTGAGAAATCCCATACTCATAGCGGTGTTCTTTTCTCATGGAATCATCCAAATTGAAATTCGTTTTTTGTTTACTTAAAAGCACAATTACTTCAGCTACCAGCTACAAAATGATTTAACGCAACTTGTTTAATCAAACACACATGACGGAAATTACCATATTTGTTTGCGCTCTTCTTCTTCAACACCTAAACCACTCATTTTTACTGCGAGATTGAGTTAGTTTTATTACTCTTGTTGTTAAACGGGCAAGTACGGGCAAAGGAAACTATATAGACAAATAAGAGGTAGGTTCCTTCTATCATATATATATAGTTTCACTTTGACCTTGGATGAACTTTAGAAGTTATGTCTAACCTTAGTTAAAACAAGAAAGAAAAGTACAGTCGAGCACGCCCGACCGTAGAATACTCTCTGCATTTTATTTCCGATCATTTTAATAAAGTCGGTATCCGAGAATATCAACTGATAGTACTTGCAATAAAAAACGTTGAAACAAAACATATGTTTGTATGAATACACACAACATGCACATTTTACATTATATGTATGCACGCACATATGTATGTGTGTATATGTAATAAATATACAATTGGTCAGCACGGCCAGCATTCGCAGGCAGCGCTGCAGCTAAGCTACACAAGCAGCGAAAACGTTCACTCACATTTATGTATGTTTAAACTATGTTTATGTATGTATAAACTTTGTTTCGTGTCTAGCTCTTTTGTTTCAGGACAGTTTGATATATTTTGTCAACAAACGAATGTGAAATTACAATACTGTACAATAAGAACATATGCCTTAAAATCGGCATTGAAGTTTGAAAATTATTTTATTTTTTGTGGGACAAGGGGGCGTGGCAGTCCAACACTTTTAATGAAAATTTATTTATGCTGTCTCTAGGAACCTGCGTACCAAAATTGGTGTTCCTATGTGCCACAGTTACTGAGATATTCGCCTAAAACATCAATTTTTTACGAGGTGTGTCTAGTTTTTTGCTCCTTGTGGGCGAACGGGGCGTGGCATCGAAAAAAAAAGATTCTTGTATTGACTGATTTAATATGGAGTCGATACTGACTAAACTGAAACTTGTAGCCCTTACCATCTCTGAAATCTGTTTGTTCATACGGACAGAAAGACAGACGGACAGATGGCTATATCGACTCGGCTTGTGATGTTGATCAAGAATATAGACACTTTATGGAGTCTGCCAAGCCTCCTTCTGCTTGTTACATACTTTTCACAAACACAATATACTCTTTCTTGCAGAGAGTATAAAAATGACACAAAAATAGTCAATTATTTAATAATTTTTGGAATTAACAGTTATAAGGCGAAAATCGAAACTTATACTAAATTTTATTAGGAATTAATATACTTTTAATATTAAAATAAGATTATTAGGATTGATCAATTAGTACGCCCAGAATTCAATTTTAAAGTTGATACTTTGCGACAAAAAAGTATGCATTTTGGCACATTTCAGAAAATAGGTCAACTTTGAGGGATTTAGCACCCATAATTTTCAACCGATTTCAAAAATATTTTGGACCTATCACCTATGATAATTTTTTAACCAAACCCAATTTTTCTTTTTGTCGAACGATAGCATCACAAAAATGATTTTGCCACGTTTTTCGGCCCGCTGCCCCAGTGTGCGACGTGACTTGAACGCGGAAGAAGGAGGTTAACGGATTATGTTAGGGATAGACAGGGAAAGTTTAAGAGTAGGATGAAAAGAATCTTCAGGAGCAACTACAGGAGAAGATCTAGTGACAATGACACTGGATGAATCATTAACGAAGATAAGATTCAGCATCCGGCTTAGACGATTAGATACATGATTGATTTGAAAAAAAGGAAGATCAATCAAACTATCTAAAAAGTCGTTATTGGGTGTGGGTATGCAACCAAATTTGTCGAAAAACGTCCAGGAAAAGTTTGGCAAGTTAGAATCACCTAGTATCACAATCACGAATGTGACCAAATATTTCTTTGATGAAATTGAAATGCTGTAAATAAACCGGCATTTCTGAGGTTGGAGGAATATAATAGCAAGTTACAAAAAGGGGAAATGACAAAAAGTAACCTTAACGGCAACAATTTCAATTTCGTCCAGTGGTAAAACATTTAATTTTTCAGCGTCGATTAAGACGATTGCGCCTGAAGAATTTATAACCACACGATATTATTTCATTATCAGATATGCTAGAACTAAGTCAAGACTCTGAAAATACAACAATGTCAGAATCAAAAGAGGAACTATTCTTATATAACTGTTTTAACTTAGACCCAAGACTCCTAACATCCTGATACAGAATGAAAAGTTGGTCAGAGCCTAGTTTTTTGAGGTTATGACTGGGGCCGCTTGAGTCGAACCACTAGTCGGAAGGATGACAGGAGTTGATCGAGTTCTATTTATCTGTTTGAACTCGTGAACAATCAAAGGCCAAAACTTTGGATCACATATGATAAGGAAAAGATCAGGGGACACACTAATCTTAAATGATGAGATTTCTTTTGGTTCAGAGAAATTGAATTTTGAAATTGAAATTTGGACTCACGACCGTATGCAGGGGAGGCTGAACTACTATGGGAGTAGCAACGGGGTGACTATTACTTGGAAGGCTTTTGGAGTTTTAATAGTAACACAGTAATGTTAGGGAGTGAAGGAGGAGCTGCGGGGCGGCAACAGAGCGACTGTTACGCTGAATAGAGGGACTCTTCGAGTTTTTACTCATAGCCATAGCTCCGTTAACAGCCACCGATTTAATCAAAATGGGTGATGGGGCGATTACGGGAGGGGCAGGCATAGCCGGGCAAGTATCGTTGCAAGCACATGAGGGTCGGTCGGGTACTGGAGATGTAGCAGAAGGAATGGATGAATTGCGAGGTAAGGAGTTACAGTAAGAAGGAGAAAATGATAAAAGGCAAGGCCCACTATGAAATGGTGATGTAAGGAGTGAACCAGGCGGAAGAGGTAACGGAAGTTGGTGATGAGAGCTCAACACCTTGTCAGGCGGAGTCTCAAATTTATAGTCACTAAGCAAGTCAGCACTAATATCAAAGTCAGTGCTAAGCTGCTTAGCGAGTGAGCGCAATTTGAGGCTTTGTTTTTTCACAGTATTGGACATACGTAAAAAATCACATTGTAACCCAATACATACTGGGCATGACCATCTTAATCCACCACTACCTAGTTTGGCAGAGGAAATGAGTTTTTTAAATTCACGCCCAGTGAGACCTGCACATTTACTGTGCATAATATTATCGCACAGCCAACAGTGCACATAATTAGGTTGGTCACTGTCCCGAGATGGACCATAAATGCAATTATTCTTGCAGCAGGCCATTTCACTCAAAATACTCTTTACAATTTCTGGTAAAAACGAGACAAATATAAGCGAAAAGTTTGCCTTGATGTGAACAAATATGGTCAAAAAACGCTAAATTAAAAATTTGCTGATATTTTCCGAAAATGCACACTAAAACCGACTTTGTGCAAACCAGACTTAAGGTATCACTTTGTACAAATTGAATGAAAAATAACAATCAATTAAAATTCACAAATTGAAGCAGAAATAGTAAAATAAGCGTTGAAAAAACACGACCGGCACGGCTGATAATCTCTCTCTCATTATAGATGAATACAACCCAGACTCAACATAAAAGCGAAGACGAACTTTTATCGTGCAATTATATGTAAAGAACTTTGTATGATTTTTGGGTCGGTGGGATTCATTGACACTGATTGATATATAAAGTCAATTTACACCTTAAAATTAAGATGGCTTTGGGGTTCGGTGAATTCCAATAAATCTTGGATGTGGGCGAGTATAACAGCTTTAAGAGTTTCCTCACTGCTCTCTGTTCAGACACCGTTCTCAAGTTTCAGCTGGCTTTTGATGAAGGGCTACTTTGATAGCAGCCTTCTAAGTCTTTTTGTTTCTGTTACCGATTCCAAGTTGAAACAGAAGTTCCTCCAGGAATTTCTTTTTGCCTTCCTAATTTAATGTTTCCGAGCAGGAGCTTGTATGCATCATACACTAGTTCGTCCTTTTATTTCCTTTGTGTGTAGAGCTTAGAGCTTCACCAGGGTGGTCTCGATATTCTTTTTTGGATGGTTTTTCTTATGGTCGATAGAGAAAAATCTATGTCGAGTGCTGACCTTATGACACCCGGTGCCCAAAGTCTTCTGATCACTTGCCTACAAAACCATTCCCAGTACGTGTTTCGGAGGTTCCAGAATGTGTTGTCCTTGGGAGTGATGATAAAGTTGGACTCGAACTGTATTACAAAGTGGTCTGAAACGGAAGGTGTTTTGAGGGCACTCCATTAACACCTGACACAAGTGAAAGACCAAGTACACTGCAGGAGGTGGGACCTACGTACGTATGTAGCTCCCCCGTTTTTGCGATACTTAGATTAGAGGTAATTATAATTATATTTATTTATTTATAATTATAATAATTATAAGTAATATCACCTTTGATATTTCTGTCGGTGAGCGTTGACATCTAGTCCGAATATTAGTTGGGCTGTTGGAGATGTTCTCGCTAGATAGCGACTCTTGTCCTTCAGGGGTTGGCGGCCTTTCGTGTGACATATAGCAGAAAGCAGCCATAAAGCGTGTCCGATCGTTTAATAGCAACACATCCAGACCGTCAGTACTGTAATTAGACATGAGATAAGCGTGTATACCTTTCTGTACTAGTGGGCCGGCTCTAGTTCTGCCCACCGTTACTGAGTAAAACGTGTTGTAGTTGGACGAGTTGCCTTCTGCAATCCATGGGTCCTTCACTAAGGCCACGTCGATGGGACCTTTTATAAGGCTTACAGGAAATCCGCCGTATCCATCTTGCTTTTATGCAAGTTAAGTAGCATAGCCCTTATCCGGGGCTACTGCTGTACCCACAGCGGTCTCACCATCGTCATCTTCTTCTTCCGAACACATTGCCATACTTTGGACGGATTGGAGGATCGATACTAGGCCATAATCTCTCTCCACCTCCAAGGCTCTGAGCGTGTGCGCATCCTTATCCTCCGGATGCCACTTTTTCAGTCGCAAGGAGACTTTACTCACTCACGTATTTTTCCATAGCTTTTTTGTTTTTTTTTGTTTATTTCGAGGATAACGTGTTGACCCCCCCCCCCTCTTCTGCGGACAAGGTGCCAGCGCACAGGACCTGCCAATCTGCAGTCGGTGCGTCCTTATTTTAACGTTGACAGAGATGGGGAAGAGTACTTTAGCCTTTCGCTTCGACAGGATATTCTCCCTGTCTACCACATCCAGTTTGGCCCCCTCGAACTTCTCTCCCAACGTGGAGTTCTTTAATTTCAGCAGATCGTCGGGTCATCTTTGCCACGATGAGGTGCGACAGTTCCACTGAACCTTAGAGCTGGCTCTGAATCTTAGGGGAGCCTTGTATTGGTCCTTGGCTTTAAGACTTTCCTTCGAACGTTTTGCCTTTCCCTGCGCGAGGAGCTGGAACCGCGTTGGAGGTAGCCTAGAAGGCTCTTTTCATCCGATTCCGTCTCCGTCACCGACGTAGCTATATAAAGGTCTGAGTCTGTTTCGACTGCAGCACCTGACAATATGCGTTGTTAAATACATTGTCAATATATTAATTAGCCAAGAAGGAAGTGACCCTGGTAAAGCCATAAACGCGTAATTATAGAAATTAAGTTACAAGTGGTTATTTATACACCAATAATGCATTAAATTTAAATCATCATGAAGTAGCGTATGCTCTAGGGTATCTCTATAAGATAATAAAAGTTTCACTTCATCGGTACAAATAAGTGTGCGCCAATGAATTAGTAACGAGGGAAGGTCATCTGTAAAGCGATTAAAAAATAAGGGACCTAGGTACCTTAAAGAACTCCAAAAGTAACGATAACTGATTTGGAGATGACTGATCTAAGCATAACTCTTTGGGTTCTTTATGAAAGATATGATACTTCGTTTTTAAGAAAGGAGGTCTTGATTAACAGAGTCAAACGCTTTACTAAACCTAGTATAGATGACATAAGTTTTGCATTCTATTGGGGAATGCCTCATATGCAAAAGAGTTAAGTTTCAATTGATAAGCCGAGGTTGAATTGCAGATGTGTTACGAAGCCTATTTAATCTTTTAGATGAGCTTGGGGAGCGCGGATAATTTCGCGATTCCCCTGTTTTTGGACATATCCGATTTTCACCCTTTTTGTAGAGTAGAAAATACAGAAAATTTTAACAAGAGCTTAAAAAGAACATTGGCTGCATTATTGAAAAACAGCACTTATTAAGCACAAAACTAGAAATGTTGTCAGGGCCAGGAAAGAAGAAAGATTTTTAGATAAAATTGAAGAAAGCAGGCAACTCTCAGTAAATTAAGGGGAAACACTCAGAATTAGAGGATAGGAGCTTATAAGGATAAGAGAAGTAAGTAGGCAAACTAGAGGTGTATGTAAATTGAAAAAAGTCTGCAATGAGAATGGAAGCAGAAGAGTTCTCCTAACTTTACTAGTAACATAGAAATAAGGACAGTGTAAAGTATAAAATTTACGTTAAGAGTTAACAAAGTTGTAGAATTGTTTAGCGTCTCAGGCAAATTTATTCTTGCATCGTACGAGATGTATTTCATGGCACTGAGAATTAAGAAGGGTGAAGGGTGCTTTTGCTTTTGAATATTTTAAAAATTCTTAGCTAGAATGTGCCTACCTAAACTGAGCAGTTTTGCGTGAAACGGATTTAACAACATTATAAGGTTGGTATGTTGCAAAAAAAATACAAAAAATATAGTAAAGACCAGTCAGTTGTAAAAATCCATTGATTTGGTAAAGAAAAATTCCCTTTGCGAAATCAATGGCGCGACTTGGAAGAAGAAGAGGTAGGTGAATAGTTCAAGTTAGGAATAGAATGAAAAGAATCTTCAGGTGCAACTACTGGTGACGATTATCTAAAAAGTCATTATTAGGTGTGGGTGCTAAGTATTTTTAACTTTTTGAAATACCCCCAAGAAACGTTTGTTAAGTTGCAATCGCTTAAAATCTCAAAGAATTCACAATCACGAATGTGTATAAATATTTCATTGATGGAACTGAAATGATGCATATAAATCAACATTTCATTGGTCGGAGTCTAGTTTTTTGAGGCCATGACTGGTGGCGCTTTTGTCGATCCATTAGTAGAAAGGCTGACAGGAATGGAACGAGTTCTATTTAGGAGGCCAAAACTTTGGATCACATATGATATGACACAGATCAGAAGACACAGTAATCTTAAAAGATGAGATTTCTCTTGGCTAGAAGAAATTACATTTGGATATTGAAACGCTTCCAGAAATTTTGGTAACGATGAATGAAGCGATTGATTCGATAGTCCTGTCTTCAAGTTTCAATTAAAAACATTTTCTCCAGTGACAAGTACCGAAGTAATTATACTGTTTGAAAACAGTAGCAGGAAGAACCGAGAGAGCAGTATGGGCACTGGATTTAATGGAGGGTCGGTCGGGTGCTGAGGATGTTCTGGAGGAACGGATGATCTGGAAGGTGAGGAGTTACGGGGAGATGGAGAAAAAGGTAAAAGGAAAGCTCCATTATCAAAAATGTCAGGAGTGACCCAGACTGTTAAGGTAAATGGAGATGTTGTTGAGAACTCAACGCCTTTTCAGGAGGAGTCTCAAACTTTTATTCGCTGAGCAACTCAACACTTTTTTGAAACTATGTGCAAAAATTCTTCGAGAGTGAGCTTAATATTTGAAATTGTTTTTTTTTCGCAGAATTATACAGCCTTGAAAAATGAAATGGCAACTCAATACTCATTACTGGGTATGACCATCGCAATCCGTCACTTCCTTATATGGCAGAGAAAATGAATTTTTCGAACTTACGCCCACCACACCGGTACATATATTATTCATAATTATATCACATAACCAAGAGTGCACATAATTTGTTTGGTCAGTGTCCCGAGATGGACCATAAGTGCACGTATTTTTACATTTCACTCAAAAACTGTTAACAATTCTTATTGAACACGGAAAAATATATATAGGTAATAAAGTTAGCTTGGATGTTAACCAAACGGTCGATATAGAATTTGCAAAAACAAGTCATATTATGCACATTATATTAAAGTTTGGTTGAGATCGGGAAATAAAAACTAAAGCTTTTCATACAAGTCACAAATTATCGGCCGGTTTAACCTATGGAAGCTATAGGCAATAGTTGTCCGATACTGACCAAACTTGGTGAGGAAAGTTATAATCATGATAAATTGGAAATTTCTCATTTCAGATCCGATCCGGATCAAGCTTTGTGAAGATAGTTATATTACCACCATACATTAACTGTGTGTTAATGGTCATGAAAGTTCTAAAGGGGGTGGCTACGATTTGAAATATACTTGATCTTCACGCGAAACAGACGAACCTTCATTCCAAATTTGGTGGCTGTAGCTTTTAAAGTCTCTTAGATCTAGGTGCTCATACAGACGGACATTGCTTAATCAACTCGGCTTTTGTTGCTGATCAAGTGCCGGCCACGCCTCCTTCTGCCTGTTACATACTTTTCACAAACCCAATGTACTCTTGCAGAGAGTATAAAATTTGTTAATTATTTGCTTTTTATTTCAGACTATGAAAAAATAAACCACCATACAGCATTGGTTGATAAATAAGTATTCATTGAAGCTCTGGTAGAGTTATGTTGTTAAACTGATTACGCTTTCTGCAAACAGATATCAAAGCGCTATAAACAGCTTTCAAACCGCTTTAAAAAGCACTAGATCACTAGATATTGTCCTGTTTTTAGACCTTAAGATGAGGTTCATTCTACTCTAAAACTTTCCCTATGTTCAGTTAGGTTAGGTTGCTGCTGTTTTTAAAAACATCAACAACACATGGGCCGTGACTAGGCTTGTAGTGATATTGGTAGAAATCATGAAAGAGAAGCTAATTGTAATTCGAATAATGTCTCGATGCCCTCGTGGCCGGATTTCGGCAAAAAACATGGAAACCAGCACACAGTCTAGGGGCATGTGTGGCAACAAGCCAGTGTCCAGTAAGTGCGCGGAAAACAGCAGAACAGTTGATCCGAGTTAACCTGCATAGCTAAGTAGATCGATCTTCAGATCACGTTGGCCAAGTAAGGCGAGATATCCGTCAATCATTAGTCTGCAAGTCGGCATTGGCATGGATACGTGCCCTCTCTTATCGTCGAGAGAGGAGACCATGCCCACCCTAGCGAGCTCGTCTGAGTTTCTTGAGTTTCTGAATGTTAGGGGTCTTGAGTCTAAGTAAAAACACTTATATAAGAACATTTCTTCTTTTGATTCTGATTTAATTGCATTTTCAGAGACTTGGCTCAATTCTAGCATATCTGGTAACGAAATAATGTCATCTAACTACAATATCTTTAGGCGCGATCGTCTCAAACGACGCAGGTGGAGTACTTTTTATTTCAGTAGGGTTCGAAATACTGAAATAATAGATATTTCACCACCTGACGAAATTGAACTTTTTGCCGTTAAGGTTACTTTCCCGTCTTGTACCATTCATGTTACATGCTCTTATATACCTTTTTCTGAAATGTTGATTTATATGCATCATTTCAGTTCCATCAATGAAATATTTATACACATTCGTGATTGTGAATTCTTTGAGATTTTAAGCGATTGCAACTTAGCAAACGTTTCTTGGGCGTAATTCAAAAAGTTAAAAATACACCCACACCTAATAATGACTTTTTAGAAAATCGTCACCAGTAGTTGTAGTAGTAGTTCTTTTTATTCTATTTCTAACTTGAACTACTCACCTTCCTCTTCTTCTTCCAGCTCACGCCATTGATTTCGCAAAGGGATTTTTTCTTTACCAAATCAATGGATTTTTACAACTGACTGGTCTTTACTATATTTTTTGTATTTTTTTTGCAACAAACCAACCTTATAATGTTGTTAAATCCGTTTCACGCAAATCTGCTTAGCTCCCCCAAGACTATAAGTATACCTTAAAAAAAAAAAAAATAAAAAATCTACATGTTTTGAAAAGTTTAAGTAGGCAGATTCTAGCTAAGCATCTTCACCCTTCTAATTCTCAGTGCTATGAAATACATCTCGTACGATGCAAGAATAAATTTGCCTGAGACGCTAAACAATTCTACAACTTTGTTAACTCTTAACGTAAATTTTATACTTTACACTGTCCTTATTTCTATGTTACTAGTAAAGTTAGGAGAACTCTTCTGCTTCCATTCTCATTGCAGACTTTTTTCAATTTACATACACCTCTAGTTTGCCTACTTACTTCTCTTATCCTTATAAGCTCCTATCCTCTAATTCTGAGTGTTTCCCCTTAATTTACTGAGAGTTGCCTGCTTTCTTCAATTTTATCTAAAAATCTTTCTTCTTTCCTGGCCCTGACAACATTTCTAGTTTTGTGCTTAATAAGTGCTGTTTTTCAATAATGCAGCCAATGTTCTTTTTAAGCTCTTGTTAAAATTTTCTGTATTTTCTACTCTACAAAAAGGGTTAAATTCGGATATGTCCAAAAACAGGGGAATCGCGAAATTATCCGCGCTCCCCAAGCTCATCTAAAAGATTAAATAGGCTTCGTAACACATCTGCAATTCAACCTCGGCTTATCAATTGAAACTTAACTCTTTTGCATATGAGGCATTCCCCAATAGAATGCAAAACTTATGTCATCTATACTAGGTTTAGTAAAGCGTTTGACTCTGTTAATCAAGACCTCCTTTCTTAAAAACGAAGTATCATATCTTTCATAAAGAACCCAAAGAGTTATGCTTAGATCAGTCATCTCCAAATCAGTTATCGTTACTTTTGGAGTTCTTTAAGGTACCTAGGTCCCTTATTTTTTAATCGCTTTACAGATGACCTTCCCTCGTTACTAATTCATTGGCGCACACTTATTTGTACCGATGAAGTGAAACTTTTATTATCTTATAGAGATACCCTAGAGCATACGCTACTTCATGATGATTTAAATTTAATGCATTATTGGTGTATAAATAACCACTTGTAACTTAATTTCTATAAATACGCGTTTATGGCTTTACCAGGGTCACTTCCTTCTTGGCTAATTAATATATTGACAATGTATTTAACAACGCATATTGTCAGGTGCTGCAGTCGAAACAGACTCAGACCTTTATATAGCTACGTCGGTGACGGAGACGGAATCGGATGAAAAGAGCCTTCTAGGCTACCTCCAACGCGGTTCCAGCTCCTCGCGCAGGGAAAGGCAAAACGTTCGAAGAAAAGTCTTAAAGCCAAGGACCACTACAAGGCTCCCCTAAGATTCAGAGCCAGCTCTAAGGTTCAGTGGAACTGTCGCACCTCATCGTGGCAAAGATGACCCGACGATCTGCTGAAATTAAAGAACTCCACGTTGGGAGAGAAGTTCGAGGGGGCCAAATTGGAGGTGGTAGACAGGGTGAATATCCTGTCGAAGCGAAAGGCTAAAGTACTCTTCCCCATCTCTGTCAACGTTAAAATAAGGATGCACCGACTCCAGATTGGCAGGTCCTGTGCGCTGGCACCTTGTCCGCAGAAGAGGGGGGGGTCAACACGTTATCCTCGAAATAAACAAAAAAAAAACAAAAAAGCTATGGAAAAATACGTGAGTGAGTAAAGTCTCCTTGCGACTGAAAAAGTGGCATCCGGAGGATAAGGATGCGCACACGCTCAGAGCCTTGGAGGTGGAGAGAGATCATGGCCTAGTATCGATCCTCCAATCCGTCCAAAGTATGGCAATGTGTTCGGAAGAAGAAGATGACGATGGTGAGACCGCTGTGGGTACAGCAGTAGCCCCGGATAAGGGCTATGCTACTTAACTTGCATAAAAGCAAGATGGATACGGCGGATTTCCTGTAAGCCTTATAAAAGGTCCCATCGACGTGGCCTTAGTGAAGGACCCATGGATTGCAGAAGGCAATTCGTCCAACTACAACACGTTTTACTCAGTAACGGTGGGCAGAACTAGAGCCGGCCCGCTAGTACAGAAAGGTATACACGCTTATCTCATGTCTAATTACAGTACTGACGGTCTGGATGTGTTGCTATTAAACGATCGGACACGCTTTATGGCTGCTTTCTGCTATATGTCACACGAAAGGCCGCCACCCCCTGAAGGACAAGAGTCGCTATCTAGCGAGAACATCTCCAACAGCCCAACTAATATTCGGACTAGATGTCAACGCTCACCGACAGAAATATCAGAGGTGATATTACCTATAATTATTATAATTATAAATAAATAAATATAATTATAATTACCTCTAATCTAAGTATCGCAAAAACGGGGGAGCTACATACGTACGTAGGTCCCACCTCCTGCAGTGTACTTGGTCTTTCACTTGTGTCAGGTGTTAATGGAGTGCCCTCAAAACACCTTCCGTTTCAGACCACTTTGTAATACAGTTCGAGTCCAACTTTATCATCACTCCCAAGGACAACACATTCTGGAACCTCCGAAACACGTACTGGGAATGGTTTTGTAGGCAAGTGATCAGAAGACTTTGGGCACCGGGTGTCATAAGGTCAGCACACGACATAGATTTTTCTCTATCGACCATAAGAAAAACCATCCAAAAGAGAATATCGAGACCACTCTGGTGAAGCTCTAAGCTCTACACACAAAGGAAATAAAAGGACGAACTAGTGTATGATGCATACAAGCTCCTGCTCGGAAACATTAAATTAGGAAGGCAAAAAGAAATTCCTGGAGGAACTTCTGTTTCAACTTGGAATCGGTAACAGAAACAAAAAGACTTAGAAGGCTGCTATCAAAGAAGCCCTTCATCAAAAGCCAGTTGAAACTTGAGAACGGTGTCTGAACAGAGAGCAGTGAGGAAACTCTTAAAGCTGTTATACTCGCCCACATCCAAGATTTATTGGAATTCACCGAACCCCAAAGCCATCTTAATTTTAAGGTGTAAATTGACTTTATATATCAATCAGTGTCAATGAATCCCACCGACCCAAAAATCATACAAAGTTCTTTACATATAATTGCACGATAAAAGTTCGTCTTCGCTTTTATGTTGTGCCTGGGCTGTATTCATCTATAATGGTAAGAACCCTTCAATGCTGGCAGAAACTGCAATGACAAAAATATCATATCAAGCTGATAAGTGCTGGATCTATTATACGCATTGGAAAGATGGCAATCACCAATATGGTCATCTCACAGCTTTTTTCCACATATATACCAACGATTGTTGTGCCCACTACTGCACCCCAGCGGCACCACATTAAACTTATGCAAAGAGCTTTTGCACGCAAATACGTTGGTACAAACTCGAGAAGTGCACCACCGAGCAGACTGATGACTACGCCTGGTAAGGCTATAAATAAAACAAAACTAAAAAGTTGCAACCAGCGACCCGTCACAAATATTAAAGCAAAGCCACAAGATGAGGAGACGACAAGTGCAGCGATGAACAGGGCCTTGCGGGGTAAGAAAAAGAGCATAAACCAACAAATATTGTAAAGAATAATATAAGTGAGACCTAAAATTAGGGAATCGTTAAATCCAATAAAACCGTCGTTACAAGCCTGCAAGTATTAGATAATTATAGCCTTTTTTTGTAAGACAATAATAGTGATTGACTTACAACTACAAAGTCCTGCTCACTATCTTTAATGTCATTGGTTGTGGTACTGAAGAGTATCCGACACAAGGTCATTTCCATTCTGTTATCCTCTCGCATATTTGACCTATTACGCATTGCAGTAAACCAAATGCCTAAGCCATTAGCACTATAAAAAGTTAAAGAAAAGCTTAATGCTTTATTAATATAGCTCAGATTTTAACTTACACCAAGCCCAGACTAAACATAACTAAACAGCTACCAATGTAAAATCCAACATATGGTTTTCGAAACAAAGGCATTGCATCATTCAGCATTGTCTGCAGTAGGTTATTTGCGCGTTTCTGACGTCTTGCACCTGAAGATTCCTGAAATCTCTGCATAAGCGTGACTTGATCTAAGCTCAGCGGACGTCCAGTATTCTTTATACTAATCCAATTCATTACTGCCAACCCCTGCTTTGTATCACCAATCATAAAAAGAAACTTTGGACTTTCGGGCATTTGTAGCAGGAGAAAAAATGCTATCAATCCTGGAAGCATGAACAGGCATCCAAGTAGACGCCAAGGGCGAAATGTTAAGCTACCGGTTAGAGTAAGCTCGAAGTCCATTAAACTTGAAGATAAGAATAAAGTAGCCCATGATGGGCAGTAAAACATTGCAAAGCCTGTAAACATATGCATATGGGTAACTGCACGTGCCAAAATTTGCTTATTACAGAACTCGCTTAGGTAAGTGAGAGCAACGAAGCTGGGTCCCGCAACGCTATCATTAAAACAAATGAAAAAGTTGCACGAAGATTCCCCAAAAGTTACTTACAATATCCCTGTTAAGAAGCGCATGACAAAGAAGCTTGTAAAACTGACCATAAACATGGATATGATTGAACATAGGTTACTAATAGATATTGTGTGTAATAAAATCCATCGTCGACCCATCTTGTCTGTGATATAGCCCCAAAAATATGACGAGCATATGATTCCCAAAAAAGCTGCTGCGGTTATTGACGATAGTTGTACAAGACTCATACGAAGATCACACACAGCAGATGGCGCTATAATACCAATACCCATAGTTTCATGAATGGTTAACATTTGAAGCAAACCAAGTGTGATCATGACATAGCAGTGAATTCTCCCAAATCCTAAAATCAGTTCTTGTTATTTAATTTCCAGAAACATTATGTAATTACCGATCTGCTCCATCACTGTGTCAAATTCATTAACTTGCACATTCATTATGTACACACAAAACTGAAATTTTGTTGAAATTAAATCGTGTTAAAAATGTTTTAAAAATATCTCCAAATACTAAGACTACTTAGCTGATTGAAAGGTCCCCGCCAATCAAGGGCTACTTGTGAAATTTCTATAATATCTGACAAGTTGTTTTTTTTTTCAGCTGTTCAAATTCCTTTTGTATCTTTTTATACTCTGCAAGACTATATAGGGTTTGTGAAAAGTATGTAACAGGCAGAGGGAGGCCCATAAAGAATATATGTTTTTGGTGCAACGCGTTTTGCTGCAAAAAATATCCATTGTAATACCTCAATTCTGAGTTTAATAATATAACCATATAATGGGGAATAAAATAGAGAGAGTTTTATACGGTCGAGCGTGGTCGACTGTACTTTACTTTCTTGTTTTTACCTTTGCATGAACACAGAACGCCCTTAAGTGGGCGTGTCAAAAAAGAAAATCAAAGTTGTACTGCTTGGGCATTTAATTTTTCATGTGCGACCTCTCGTGGCTTTTTATCTCTTATAGTCACCGAGGCTATATCGACCCTTCTATTGATTCTTATCAAGAATATATATACTTTATGGGGTAAGGGGTCGTGGGACTAAGTTAAAACACTTATATAAGAATTGTTCTTCTTTTGATTCTGATATTATTGAATTTTTAGAGACTTGACTTAATTCTAGCATGTCTGATACTGAAATAATGTTACCTAATTATAATATCTATAGGCGCGATTGACCTAATCGACTTGGTGGAGGAGTTTTTATTTAAGAAAATTCCTTCTTTGATGCTGAAATAATAGATGTTTCACCACTTGATGAAATTGAAAGTTTTGCCGTTAAGTCTACTTTTTCGTTTCCTTTATTCCTCCATCCTCAAAAATATTAATCTATTTGCATCATTTCAATTCCATCATAGAAATGTTTAGTCACATTCGTGATTGGGATTTCTTTGTTATATCAGCCGATTTTAACATACCAAACGTTTCCTGGACGTTTTTCGACAAGTTCAATTCCTTAGTACCTACACCATAGATTGACTTTTTATATTGTTAAATTGATCTTCCTTTATTTCAAATCAATCATCTATCTAATCGTCTGAACAGGATGCTGGATCTCATCTTCAATAAAAATTCCCCCAGTGCTGTTGTCACTAGATCTTTCCTGAAATTGTAACTGAAGATACTTTTTATCCTACACTCTATGCTTGATCTCATTTTCGTTAATAATTCACCCAGTGCTGTTGTCACCAGATCTTTTCCTATAATTGTACCTGAAGATTCTTTTCACCCCACACTAGAACTTTCCCTGCCTACCTCTAACTTAACCCCTTCACTTCCTTCTTCTTTTTCCAAGTCGCGTCCTTTCTTTCGCAAAGGAAAAGTTTCTTTGTTAAATCAACTAATTTTTGCTACTGACTGGTCTTAACTATACAGCACGAATGATATCAACATATTTGTCGAGTATTTTAACAACACATAAATTTAAATCTTTGATGTTTATATCCGCTATAGTGTTGTTGAGTGTGTTTTACGTAAATCTCCTTGGTTCTCAATAAGACTATCTAATTACAAAAATAAAAAGAAAGAAAAGTACAGTCGAGCACGCCCGACCGTAGAATACTCTCTTAATTAATTATTAATTTAATAAAATCTGTTCATCCTGTTCACCCTGTGGCGTGAACATGCCGCCCCCTTGCAACAAGTTGCAATTCCCACGCTTGGCATACTTTGGATGGGGAACGGCAGCGTTCTGGAGCGCCTAGATGCCGCAGGAACCGGAGATCACCCATCCAAATAGAGTACTTTGGGCGGCGGGAATGCCGCTGTGTCCAGGCACACACCCCGGCTGGATGACCTCAGGATAGAGGTCTGATCCCAGCACCACCGATATCGAGCCCGGCCGATAGAAGCTGCGATCTGCCAGCACCAAATTCGCTAATTTGTTGCGAACTGCGTCCGAGACTTCCCGGATGGGAGTGCGCACTCGCAGTTCGGCATCCACCTTGAGCACGACTGTCTTCCGAAATGCTGGGTCGCACTTCGACTCGATGACAGCCGTACACGCCTGGTCGGCTCCGACCCTTGTCATGGCCAGGCCGAGGGACTTGGCGAACGAGCCGTTAATACGACTCTCAGGGGCGCATGCATCCAGAAGCACGCGGGTGTCGAAGGACTTCGACCCGCTGCCAATCCGGATTTTCGCAGTAGGCATCAGTGTAGTGGTCCGGGACTGGAGGAGGGACGTAAGTGAAGGGGCCTGAGTCGGGATCGGGGCAGCCGGGCGATCGGAGGACTGAACCGACCGCCACTTTGGAGAGCTGCTGCGCGGTTGTTCGCTGCGTCGAGTTGACGATCGGCTTCGGGGGGCTTGATCCGCCATGTGGAGAAGTGTGTGGTGCGGCTGTCAAAACCGACGGCATTCTTCTGCGCTCCGACACTCCCCCGTGGAGTGCTCATGCGCCAAACAGTTTGGGCAGTACCGATTGACGAGTACCGCGCGTAGCCTCTTCTCGGCACGCAGATTTAGGAACCGCTGGCACTCGCGGGTCATGCACGCCGAGGCATACTCGACACCGGTACGAATCGACCCCCCGGATGCGGGGCTTCTCCTGCCTTGAGGGCCTGGATTGAGTCGGAGCCATGCTGCTTGGAATCAAAAGGGCTGGAACAAGAAAGCGGAAATTCATTAGTTGGAGCGTTGACAACGGATGAGAGGATACTTAGACGCGGACACGTAGAAAATACATGTAACAAGGAGGGAGTGACTGGGTCGCCGCCATGGAATCGCGCTTACCCTGCAGCAGGATGAGCTTGGCTACGGGCCGTCGGATGGATCCACGTGAAGTCCGAACATCGACGACGCGTACCAACCCGTCTGCGCCAGAGTGTACGTGGTCCACTCGTCCCAAGCGCCATTCGGTGGGAGGCGGGTGATCCTCGGACACGATCACCAGATCGTCCACCTGAAGACTGTGGGTTGGAGTCTTCCACTTATTTCGTTTGTGGAGCTCTTGGAGGTACTCGTGTTTCCAACGGCGACAGAAACCATGGTGCATCGCCTTTAGCCGCTGCCATCTGTTTATCACAGACATGGGCTCGGCGAGGATCTCAGGCTCTGCAATGGATATGAGGGGACCTCCGATCAGGAAATGTCCGGGGCTCAACGCTAAGAGATAGACGTGGACTTGTAGAATAAGGCCTTGAAACTGTTCACCCCGGCCTCCCATAATTCGCCCATATGGCGCGCGCTGGGTGGAATGAACTGCCAATCGAGAATGTGCTGGCGAAAGGAGTTTACGATGCACTGATTCGTTGCCGCCAGGAAGTCAATTTCGAGTGCCTTGGACGCTCCAACAAAGGTTTTGCCGTTGTCGGAGTATATCAGTTGTGGACATTGTCTCCGGGACACAAATCGCGCGAAGGCCGCCAGGAACTTCTCTGTGGTGAGATCCGACGTCGCCTCCAGATGGATTGCTTTAGTGCTAAAGCACACGAAAACGCAGACGTAACCTTTGGTAACGAGGCAGGCTCGACCGGTGTAAATCAATGCCTGTGTGCGTGAACGGCCTGGAGAAGGTTATACGTTCTCGCGGAAGGTCTCCCATCATCTGTCTCTGCTGTTGCAGAGTGCCAGGAGTAGAGACGTGTGGAGAAACGAAACGCTGAATGTAGGCGGTGACCCTCAGCGCTCTACCGTAATCTGAGATTTGCTCGCTGAAATCGGCAGTGGAGGCGAGGGTTGCGGTGTGACAGTGGACCCGCTGCTCAAGTCGGGAGCCACTCCGGCCCGTGCCACAATAGGCTGCTGGCCGCCAAATCGATAGCGGTAACGCCACGTTTTGCGAGATCCGCTGGATTATCGTCCGACCGAACATGAGACCAGCTGCGGACGCTGGCGCTCTTGGATGTACTGGAGACTCGGTTAGCAACGAATGTGGACCAGTTGCAGGGGGGCTTGTGCAGCCAAGCCATCACGATGGTAGAATCAGTCCAGAAATGGGAAGATAACGGTTGGATTGGGAGCTCCGGAATTACGGTCGCGTACAAATCAGCGAGCAGGACTGCACCGCAAAGCTCCAGACGGGGTAGCGAAACAGTCTTGACAGGGGCCACTCGGGTCTTAGCCGTCAAGAGATGGGCACTCTCATGGTCTTGATGACGGACCCGCACATACAGGCATGCTCCATACGCCTTCTGCGAAGCATCGCAAAAGCCGCGCAGATCCCAGTCTAAAGCGGAATTAGTCGCTAGCCATCTAGGGATGTGTATCCGACTAAGACCCGGGGAGTCTTGGTGGAATTCGTGCCACTGATACAGAAGAGGTGGAGTCAGTGCGTCATCCCACCCGAGTTCCGTTAGCCAAATTTGTTGCATAAATATTTTGGCTCTAATGACGAAGGGCGCCAACCAGCCAGCGGGATCATCGGTATGTGGGATAGGACCTCCCTCTTAGAGACGGAATTCTTCAATAGAGGGTCCACAATGGAGAAAAAGAAAGAATCGCTGGTGGCTCGCGTCCTCTAAGTCCAGGAAATTATCGTGTAACAAATGCTTTTTGGGGAGGACGTGGAGTACTTCGTTCTTGTCCGCTGTCCATTTCCTCAGTGGGAATCCAGCTTAATGAAGGGCATCCTTGAGTTCTTGGAAGGCGTCGTGGGCGTCCTTCATATTGTGGGCACCGGCGAGGACGTCATCTACATACATGTAGTGACGGAGGATTTCACTTGCCCTGGGATACACGAGAAGCACGTCGTGCGCCAGCTGCAAAAGCACTCTGATGGCTAGGAAGGGCGCACAGTTAACTCCGAAAGTGACAGTTTGAAGTTCGTAGTCCCCGAGATTATCGCTGCTGTCTCGACAAAAGATACGCTGGAACGGAGTATTCTTGGAGTCGACCAGGATCTGTCGATACATTTGGGAAATGTCGGCACTAACGACAAACTGGAAAAATCGCCATTTAAGAACTTGCAGCGTAAGGTCGGCCTGGAGAGTTGGCCCGGTATACAATACGTCATTCAGGCTGATACCTCTAGTGGAAGGACTTGAGGCGTTGAGGACGACACGAACCTTGGTGGTAGTGCTGCTAGGTTTGAAGACAGCGTGATGAAGAAGGTAGAAGTGTTGGCAGTCGGAGGGTGGAGTTACTCGAATCATGCGGCCCAACTTGGCGTATTCCTGGAGCACCTCATCACACTGGGCTTTTACGGAAGGATTCTTCTGAAGTTGCGCTTCATTCCTAAGGAATAGGGCTAAAGCGATGGGTCGGGAGTGGCCCAAATCGACACCGTTCGGATCTTTAAGGGGTAGGGAGACTACATAGTGACCATCCTTCCTTCGCCTTGTGGTTTTTTTGAAAATCTGCTCACAGATTACATCTGCTTCCTTTTCCGGCTTGGCTGGAAGATCTTCCACATCTGGCTCTGTTGCTTGATCACTTCGACTCTCTTAGGGACGGCCATGTCCAGAAAACTTGGACACGAGCTGTGCTAGCAGACTTCCGCGCCCCTGATTGGGCGACCTGCACACTCGGACTCACCTTGTGATCCTCAGTGGCTTCCAGCACACGGTAGCGATCAGTAAGATGCAGTTGAGGTCGTCCCAGGATGACACCGCAGTCTTATTTGGGACGGATTGTTCCCACAACAGGAGGGTGGACTTTGGCAGCTTACTAGTACAGATCGCTATGAGAAGAATATCCCAATTCTCTGTACTAGCTCCAGATCGCTCCAAGGCTGTCAAACACCCTTGGAAGGTCGTCTGCAGCTCTCGCAAGGCTTTTCCGGACTCGTGTGGAACCGAAGGAACTTGGAGGAGCTGCTTGGCCTGCGTCATGATCAACAACCGATCATTTTCATACTGCGCAGTGAGGTTGTTCCAGGTTGTTCCAACCGATCATTTTCATACTGCGCAGTGAGGTTGTTCCAAGCCGATTGGAATCCCTCATTCGTCAAAGGGGACTGGGAGACAATGGCTCTAGCTTCAGCGGGTCTTGGAGTTCAAGTGGTAAGGCTTTTCCACTTCTGCCAGACAAGGATTGCGGATATATATCGCGGAGAACAAATCGCGGAACGTTGGCCATGCGAGACTATCGCCCTCGAAGATTTCAACCTCACAGGGAGGTAG
Source organism: Drosophila cardini (assembly GCA_018903735.1). NCBI lineage: Eukaryota > Metazoa > Arthropoda > Insecta > Diptera > Drosophilidae > Drosophila > Drosophila cardini. The sequence goes on from JAEIGM010000339.1 coordinate 27,462, forward strand.
TCTGTGGCCTTGGGAAACTGGGGCGGAATGCCTAGCAGAAGTGGGAGCATTCTGAGCGGACATCTGCTCAATGCGCTCTCCAAACAGAGTTCCGCATCGCACGTATACCATATAGCAGTATTCGTGCTTTGCCTTAATGGTGCTCAGAGTCATTTGGCCATCTTCTAGATTTTTGGCCGACAGGGCCCTGTGACAACGGGTGTATTCCGTCTCCACATTTGACCAAAGTGACTTGAGCTGCTCTAAGTGCATCTTTATGGAGAAAAGTGGAACTTCTGCACTTAGAGCCTCTGTTTCGTGGGCCTCAAACAGTGTCAAGGCATCGCACGTGGCAATGAAGTCGGAAAGGGACATATTGGACTGATCTCGGAGGAGCTGAGAGGCGGATCGAGTGAGTATGGGATACTCAGGAGAGGTCACGACAACTTTCAGAGCAGAGAAGCGCTCTTACGAGGGTTCGAAAGAGAGGACGTGGAAGAACGCGAAACCGGAGAGCCGCTGTGACTGCGAGACGCCGTGGAAGAAGTACGGGAGTGAGTGCGTTTGGTTGTCACTGGACTAGGCGGTACTTTGGATTTTGTAGGAGTATGAGGCGAAATGTCTCTGCGACCAGGGACAGTGAGGCTTGTGGACTTAGGAATTGCCTTAGATGGATCGGTGGACATAATCTAGTCGAAGTGGAGGAGAAAGGATATTCCCGGATCAAACAAGTATAAACGAAACGACAGGAAGTGGACTGTTGAGTGGTATTTGAATATATATAAATAAGGAAAAAAAAATTTTTTTTTTTCTGAATTTATACTTAATAAATATTTCATCTAAGTAAATATTTAAAGTATACAATTATAAGAAAAAATACGACTAGATGGTAAATAATTTATTATTTCGTCGTGGTTGGGTTTTTTTTTTTTTTATTATTATTTTCCACGATTATACAATTTTTTTTCGATTTTTATGAAGCAGGAACAAAAAATAAAAGTTATAGTCTTAATTTTAATTTAATAAAAAATAATAATTTTTATATTTTATTTTTAACTGTGTTTTCGTTCCACTATGTATTCCCCTTTCTTTTTGGGTAAAAACCACGAATTCTCGACCTAATGATTATAAATGAAGTTATCTGTAGTTATCGATTAACGCAATCGACTATCGTGCGGGGATAATCAGATTATCGCACCAATTTAGACGGATATTAAAAGTAAACTAAGCCGATCAAGGAATTGATCGAGGAATGGATCAAGGAATTGATCAAGGAATTGATCGAGGAATTCACCTTTGAATTCCCGAGTAGTGTCGCTTGGTGAAATTGGATTGATGACACTGACAGCGTCTAAGCGATTGTGCCGCGGTGGATATTGGATGTGGCAAGTGGAGTAGAATAATGCGCGGGAGAAACGATCGCTTTGCACAAATGTGTATTTACATACATGCGCTTGTATGTGGGAGCTTGGTGAAGTTAATTACGCGCCAAAGTGTTATATTGGAAATATATTATATGTATATATAATATATGTATGTATATAATATAATATAACATATTGGAAAGGGCACTTGAACACACACTCGCGATTTAATGACACTTGCAGTTTGGCTTATTGGCAGACCGTATGTATGTATGTACGTATATACGTGGTAGAATTGAATGTATGTAAATGAAACTTAAAAACGCCAATTTTTAACAAACAATTACAGAAAACGAGTACGGGACAGGTTAGAATATACCTTGGGAATCTGCGAGGCAGATCAGGTATTGGAAACACATACAGAAATTGCAAAATGCACAAGTCGCTATGGGAGAGCGGGGAAACTGTGCACTTTGCAATGTGTAAGTACCAGAATAATGGCAACACAAAAGCAGTACTTATAAGACTTTCCACCGAGGCAAGCTGGAGGTGCGGAGGGATATCCGGCTCGAAGGACCAAAATGTTTGTAGGGGGGCGAAAGGCTGATGAGATTGGTGGTGAATTGTATTAAATAAAACGCGCGGTACTGCGTTTATGTTTATTTTAAATATAATACTTATTTATTTATTCACACGCAAACAGCGGGTGAACGGGTTGAAATGTACTTATACGAGACAAAATAGAAAAAAAGTAAAGTTCGACAGATTTCGCGTAGTGAAACGTATGGCGCTTTACACTGTAATGCCAGTCACTCCGTTAGGTGTGACCGGCTTTCGTAAAGTTGAAAATCAGCCCCTCACTCATCCTGTTCACCCTGTGGCTTGAACAGTATGTATACATATACAATTGGTCGGCACGGCTAGCGTCCGCGGGTAGCTCTGCCGCTACACAAGCAGCGCAAATGTTCGCTCACATGTTTGTATTTTTCTGTCTCGCTTGCGCACATTGACATGGCGTCTAATTATTAACTTTGTTGCTTGTCTAGCTCATTTGGTTATTGTCCGATTTATATGCAACATTCAGGATAGTTTGATATACGAGGTGTGTCTAGTTACTTGCTCATTGCGGGCGAACGGTGCGTGGCATCGAAATAAAAGGTTCTTGTTTTCACTGACTTAATATCGAGTCGATACTGACTTAATTCGAACTTGTAGCTCTTACCATCTCTGAGATCTGTTTGTTAATAAGGACAGACAGACGGACATGGCTATAACGACTTGGCTTGTGATGCTGATCAAGAATATATATACTTTATGCGATCTGCCACGCCCCCTGTTGGTTTGTTACATTATTTTCACAAACCCAATATACTCTCTCTTGCAGAGAGTACAAAATTTAGTTCTAAGAAAATTGACGAGTTGTCACCATTATTCCGGAAGTGCGAGTGACACGGAAGACACGAATTCGCAAAAAAAAAAAAATATGAATAGTCGAAACAAAATAAATTAAAACAAATTACAATTTCAATTACTTTGCAATTTTTTTCGGCTTAGCAATCGCGGAAAGGCTTGGCGGCGTGTGTGCGGTTAACGAGCTTATAAAGAACGAACTAAAAGTGCCGCTCGCGACAGTTGCACTGTGGCCTAGACTAATTCTTCATTATTTTTCAATATACTACCCAACTATGCTTACGACTTAACACTGGCTACCTTGAAGGGATCGCCGTCAATCCACTGGTAGCATTCCAAACCACTGTCCCAGGCAGGAAATGGTCCGGGTTTAGTGCCTCTACCTCGCTGGGGTCGCTGCTCTGTGATGTCAAAGGCCTTGAAGTGCTGTTTCATTATATTTCATTTTTTTTAATCCTTCAGGTATGGTACAATATTCGTTTTAAGGCCCATAACATTTATGCTTGCAGAATAGCCAAATGGACTGTAGGAGTTTCTGAGTTTTTCATGTCTCATGTCGGATTTTTGCTTCATTATGAACTCTGAACTTTCTTTAGCAGATAAATGCTGACACCGCCTGTTCAAAGCCACAACACAGCGGCCCATTTTGGCAATATATTGTAGTTAAGCTGTTCCTTGAATGCTCTGATTGGGGCCTAAAGCCTCGTCTGATAAACACGATATCAAAACGTTGAATTTTTCAATATTTGACAGCGAGCGATCAGAATTGAATTGAATTTAGGCAACTTTAGTTTGGGCAGGTGAGAATGGTGAGAAAGCTGAGGTACGTTTTCGGATGCATGGTCCGCACTTAGGGCACACATGTAAGATGATCGGGCCAGAATACACGTTCCCTAAAGCATTGCGCGGCTAGTAGTGTTAGTATATATTGCATCAATCTGTGATTGAAGGTCCATAGCTTTAGAAATGTAAGTATATCGCTCTCTACTTTTTCTAGTTTTATAAATAACTAACTTAAACGAGCACTTAGGCAAGTTTCCGCGTCAACCAGAACGGTTTCATTCGGATCCGATTTGTGCGCCACTTTAAATTTCTATAAATTCGGCTCTATTTGAATGCACGTAAGTGTACTATCACAAGCAATAATCAGCTAATATATGACAAATGGCCGATCGTATAAGCGAAGATAATCAGGTGATTAAAGATAATCAGCTGATTAGAGGTAGTTCGCCGATCAACACCGTTGGCTAAACAAAGATAATCAGATGAGTAAAGATAATCAGCTGACTAAGTAGACTTTTCGAATAACAGAGATAAAAGACGCTGAAAAAAACAGGAAAAAAACAATAAACCATTCAGACGCACAAGCGACTGTTCAACGATAATCACCCTATTAGGGATATTTGGCTGATTATAGTTGAACCGAAGTGGACTGCGCTCTATGCAAAACAACAACAGCATATACATGTTTTGCAGCGGTAGCTGCGGTGACAAAAACAAAAGTAGATTACAAACTAAGTACAAGTAAACTAACTCAAGCTTAGCTCCACCAACTGTATGTATGTAAATGCGACCCTTTACTAATGTGCAGGTTTTGAACAGCGAAGAGCAAAGGTCAAAGCCCACTACAGAAAATATGTAGATCTTGGCGAATAATGGGATTAAAGAGGAGCGGAAAATTTGTGTATATTTACTTATATACAATATATATATATTTGTTCATGTAATTGCACAACTTTATTTATTTTTTATTTGTGTGTATTTATCAATTCAATCTATTACGTTTTGCTTTAAATTGCTTTTCACTAAATCACATACATATCAGTGGCGAAACGCAATGTCTCTAATGTGCAACAAATGGAGCAGTACTTGTCTATGTACATTTATATATAATACATATTATGTATTATGAGCCGATTCTACTCTTGCACTTTCTATATTCTCCTACTGACTTTTGGGTGGGGACTCAAGTGGCTTCAACTCCAAGAGGTTCACATCCAAGCTTCCACTAAGGCCAACATCTCCAGGGAAGATTCAACAACAAATCTATTCGAAACCGATACGCAAAGCAAACCAAAGCCTTGAAATGTCTAAAAGACCAACGAACGCGATTAAAAGTCCCTGCTCGGGCGCCAATGAAAAATCGAATCGAATTATTTAGAAAGAAATTGCAATTTCATATAATTACCAATTTTTTTCGGGACTTAGCAATCGCGGAGAGGCTTGGCAGCGTGCGTGTGGTTAGAACGATCTCGAGAAACAAACTGCCTGCCGCTCGCGACAGCTGCATTGCCGAAAGCAAGACCTTACTCGCTAGCTAAAATATAAGAGATTCGCTTTCACTTTTAGACAGTTCAAAAATTTCATCTCTTTATTTATTCTAACAATTCATAACAATTCAGGTATAAACTTGATATCGAATCTTTTCGACAATTTGCATTAGAAATAAAGGAGACCCGTGTGTTGTATATGCCATCGTGACTGCATAAAGTCCTTGTACACGGGACAGATTTAATAAAAGCAGTGTCCCTGCTAATTGGAATGATGTCTGAGAAAGCTTTCGAAGCACGCAACAAGGATATGCGCAGTTATCGTGTAAACAGGGCCAGATTTACATAGGGGCCAGTAGAGCTATGGCCCCAGGGCCTCCACCACGAGAGGGCCTCCACCACAAGCAAAGAGAAATGTTGTAAATCGCTGTTTTATACCAAACTCTTTTCCGTACCAATCTAATGTTCAAAGAAGTTCGTAAAGATTGTAACAGTAAAAGCAAAGATAAAATGAACTAGAATTTTTTCAAAAGAGCCCCTAAAACAATCTAGTAAAAATATCGTCCACGAACAAAAGAACTACTAAATGAAATGCCGACCAAAGTAACTTATCAGTTATTTAGCTCCTTAGCTTTAGCTCATTATAGGTTCATCTATAAAAATCGCTCAAGTAAACTGGAAAGAACTTGTAAGAACAGAGTGCGGATAAAGACGACATGGGTGACGGAAAAAGTGATTGACACAAAACTCCGAAACACAAAACGCGAAGAGTTAATTGCTGAGTACTTATAATTTTCAATAAAATAAAGTACGAAATAAGATTCCTCTAAAATTTTATTTTTAACTGTGAGATATCGAGCTCCATTTTAGAAGCCCCCACCATATCTGGCCCCATGACATTAATGTGGTAAATCCGGCCCTGCGTGTAAACCACACGAGGAAAACCTCCCGCATGAACACAATAGCGGATTTATTAAATCCGCTTTTAGTGAAATCACATCCACTCATCATTTCTTTCAAAAAATATCTTAACACACTCTAAAAAAAACTTATTAAGTTCAAAATGTTATTTATCTTTTAAAAAATAATCCTGACGCATGATTCACTCAAACGCTATTATATTATAATGTTAAGCACAATGGATATATAAAATTATGCAATATGTAATAATATAAGAAAGGTAGTATGTAAAAGAATAAAATATATTAGATGAATATTATGTTAATATTGCAAATTTATTTTAAAAAATTTATTAAATAATTTTTTTTTTTAATTTTCAACATATTCAAATTTTAGAAATTGATAATAATTTCACTTTAAACAATAAGTAGACATCAAAATTTTATTTTAAAAGTAAAACAATATTGTTTTTTTTAATAGACAGTAAAGTTTTTAATTATTGGGTGCAAAATTTATAAAATCGCCCACCGTGCTACATGCTGAAATGATAAGTTTTTTAAATCCTGACGAAATTGAATGTGTTGCCGGCAAAGTAACTTTCACGTCTTGTGCCCCTTATACTTATTACAAGCTCCTACATATATACCTCCTGGCCAAAATTCCATAAACTTGCCAAGCGTTTTATTGACATATTTTAAAATGTTCAAATAATTAGGCCCGACACCTTAAAATAAATTTTTAGATAGTTTGATTGATGTTCCTTTTTGTACTCTCTTCAAGAGTATATTGGGTTTGTGAATAGTATGTAACAGGCAGAAGAAGGCGTGGCAGACCCCATAAAGTATATATATTTTTGATCAGCATCACAAGCCAAGTCGATATAGCCATGTCCGTATGTCCGTATGAATAAACAGATTTCAGAGATGGTAAGAGCTACAAGCATGAATTTGGTCAGTATCGACTCTATGTAAGAATCTTTTTTTCGATGCCACCCCCGTTCGCCCACAAAAAGCAATAAACTAGACACACCTCGTAAATAATTGATGTTTTAGGCGAATATCTCAGTAACTATGGCACTTAGGAACACCAATTTTGGTATGTTCCCAGAACTCCTTCACCAGACACTACCATCACACGAAATTTGTCGCCTTGTCCGAATATTGCCGGACTGGTATGCCACGTCAAGTGGTGAAGCTACCCAAGGTGGAAATGAAAGTATTAGTGAACAAGTCTGCTTTAAGTTCTAGGTGAACAGTCCTCGAAGTAAAACACACGAACACCGCAACATAAACTCTTAACGAGGCTCGTGCTCTTAGTCTCCGCGAAGCATTTATAAGAACACATAAATCTAAACCTACTATAATCAAAGAAATTCGTCTTGCAAAATCGTCTGACTTGTGATTAAATCGATACATATACTCAAATTTTCATCCCATTGAGAAGTGATACAATGTTCGTCCCAAAGCCCTTATCTTTTATCCTTGCAGAACAGCCAAATGGACTATATGAGTTTCTGGATGTCTAACGCTCTTGACGACAAATCAGCTGAATTTGGTTATTTCGGTATACGTCTCCATTTCATGGATGCCTGCAACTTAATCGGCTACATATGTTGCTAAATATGAACAAAAGCTATTAATACAATGTAATGGGATTTCTGAATTAGTCCAGAAACTCACACTCTATTCGACATCGGTCCAACATATGCTTTATGTAGGGTATTTCAGGGCTACAAATACGCGACAAGCAATTGACAATGTATTTCGCTTGGAGTGCTTTAATGTGCCAAAGCCTAAGCCTTGCGTTTGTGCCGAATCGGTAGCATTGACAATCAACCGTTTCTTATTTCCTGCTTCTTCTAATACGTTAGAATGATTTAAAAACAATTTTTCCAATTGAAATTTCTATTGCGGTTTCTAGAATTTCGGGCACCTGCTCGCATATCCTTTTGAGATTTTCCGTTAGGGCATAACGGTGAAGCCAGAACCTACGAAAGGAAAGAATTAGATTCCTCTGAATAGTAGGTTCTACCATCAGTACTTTGCTGAGATAGTGTGACGATGTTGTCTAACACGACTCGAAGTTTGGTGGAACTGCTATCAGGTCTCAGGACGAATTGGTATGTAAGGCCATTATGTGGGCCTGGTGGAACTTTTGTATCTAAGAAAGATATGCGACATAACCTGGATATTCAAGTTCATGGAAACTATACACTCTGCCGAAGAAATCCGTCGTTTGAACATTTCGAATGACGAGCTCAGCACTTTGGAATATGTCTTGAAAGACAAGCTGACTCCACAGTGCCCTCTCGGCAACTTTCGACCACTATCCTGAAAGCTTTGTTTGTAAACAATGTGCTGTCCAGAATAGTCTGCCGAAACACTTGTATCTGCAGCATATCTTTTCGCTGGGGTTTTTGGAAATTGGGTTCATCCAATTCGACGTTTGCTGGAATCTTCCACCGATTGATGTGAAGATCACAATCTGGCTGCCTGCTTCAAAGTGTTTTCAGCACCCAAAACTCGGCGCTGAGCTGATACTTAGATCCACAAAACGAAACTACTGTTGAATGAAATCGACTGTCCAACTGACGTTACGGTTAAGCACTTTTTCTTACGTTGAAGCCTCAAGGCATGAGCTAGCTCTTCGGTCACGAAGTTCACCTGAGAACCTAAATCCAGCAAGGTTCTAGCGTTTCGATACTGACCGAATCTGTATCAAACTGTCACAACTGCAGTTGCAAAAATTACCTGATCAACTTTGCTAGCAACATTATTTACATGGTCAGGATGAGCAGATGCTTGTAATGGTTCTGATGATGAGGTCAGTAAGAATGGTTACACTTCGACGCAGTGCAGTTGGATTAAATGAAAGCAATTTATGCAAAATTGACAAGACTTTACGAAAATTAATCTTTCGTCTACTGGCAATCCTGCTAACCTTTTCAATTTCCAATTATATGGTTGGCACTGGAAAAATGGCATGTGGGTTCAACTTCTTTCTCGACATTCGTGCACGCAAATGAAGATTTTCGGGTTTGGTTTCATGCCAGACTTTTACTTCATCCCAGAATTTGAACATTATTCAACCGACAAATACTGATGTGGACTATTCAAGCCGTGACACAGTCGGCCCATTTTGGTAGTGTTTTATTATGAAGCTGCTTCTCATACTTAAATTGAAGATAGTTGACCGATCAGCACTGTTGGCGAAACAAAAATAATCAGATGAGTAATTATAATCGGTTTATAAATAGACTATTCAAATATCAGCAGCTAAAGAAGCGCAAGCATATGCAAATCTGCGCCGCTAGTTTGCAACAACAACAAAAAAATAAACCATAATCAGATAATAAGCGACATTCGGCTGATTTTAGTTAAACAGTAGTGGGCGACTGCACTCGATGAAAAACAACAAGAACACACACATGCAGGTAAACGCTGCGATTTTCCAACATATATATTTATTTTATTGCTTAAGTTATTAAGAGTTTTTGTTATATTTATGTAAATTTATGAAATTCGTTTTGTACATTTTGCTTCAAATTGCTAATCACTAAACCAATGTATATCAGTGCGGAAACCCAATGTCTACTATGTGCAACAAAGAGAGTTGTTATAGAATGAATTTAAATTCCTAACGAATATTTAATTTAAGCGATAGATTTTGAAATTCAACCCTTAAGACACTAATTGATAGTAACATGTTATCGATATGTGGCTTAGAGCGTGCCCATTCGATCGATGGATGGATGGCGACACGATTGGTAAGCCTTGAAATGAATCTTGTCTTTTTCTTTGTTTTAAAAAAATGAAAATGCATTTAAGTAGAAAAAAACTTGCAAAATTTGCTTACTTACACCTTGCAATCGCACTCGCTTGTTATTGTTAAGTCATTGCCACCAAAAGAGTCAACAATTATTTTATTAACAATCGTCAATGCAATGCCGACGTACTAGAAAATTTCGAAGAAGTCTCTAATACATGCGCAAGCCTGCCGCGCAAAAAATGTGTCGCAGTCGTACATTGCTGAAAAAGTAACATTTTGTGCAAGTCTGCCGCACAAATTGACAAACTAGATCGTCGAACGAAATTAGCGAAGTTGTCTAGTTTTATCTCCATTTCGCATCTAAGCCAAAAGTGAGCCTTCGTAAGGTATGCCAAGATGTTGCCGCCAATATCAGATGGCTCCGATGATGAACGACAATAGTACAGACATGGAACAAGATGACGTTGGTGGAGATACCGTAGACGAAAGAGAACAAATAATAATTCGGATGCAAGAAAGAAGTAATGAAATTGAAAGGGAGTGCAACAAGTCACTGGCCATAGGTGATAAGTTACAAAAAGCGTAAGATAGTTACAACAATTATCCAAAGTCAAATTTTCCCTTTGGCATGTATCAAAATCTTGTACACAGCCATTTTCAGCCCCATGTTCCTTTAAA
>JAEIGM010000132.1:0-90244 GCA_018903735.1 Drosophila cardini
TTTAACTTCCAGTGTTGATCACTCAAACATAATTTAAGTTTCTAGGAACAAAGCTTGCTACCAGAGTGCATTTATAAAAATAGATGGATATAAAAATAGATAACCACAAATTTTTTAAGTCCTAAACCCAGTCAATGCATATTATAACAAACTTTATTTATTCATTAAAATTCTGCAATTGGGATTATATGCTAGCTTGATAATTATTTCACTTAATAATTTAAACTGACTAAAAAGCAATGGCAAATGAATACAAAATTAATTAATAACCTTTAAAGTATAGATATAAATAACAAAGAAAAATCAATAACAATGTGAAACTAAATGTAACTGAAATGATACAAAAAGAGTTGGTTTGGGAATGCAAAAAAAAAGTTAAAAACAGATCCAATATTCGGTGCGAGGTTGATAAAAAATTATACCAAATCTATTACGAAAGGTAATTGTTTTAAAGTGAAGAATTTTTCCAAACACTGCCTGCAATGCCAAAATGGATGATCAGTAAGATAATGGAGAGGGAGATATTGCAATTAAATTATAGTGTTCATTATAATTAGCGTATAATACCCCAAAACGATTGTGAAACTCCTTAGACCAGTGTATAATAAATCCAAGGGAACCCGTGTTCTTATTTACAATTGTAGAAATATAACCCTGTTAAACAACATAACTAGGCATTAGTTACGCACCAGTTGTGCATCGTAGTTAAATCCTGTGATATGGAGGACCTTAAGGAGTTGGATATAGTCAGTAAAAAAAAATTGTTTTTTTTTATTGGCTTACAAATTCTTTGAACTCTCCGCAAAAAGTTACAATAGGTGTTATACCCAGATACATTATTTCTTGAAATTTTCAACATTTACTGAAGCACTTCGCAACGTGTTCTAACGGGACAGGAAAACTTTAAGGCGATTTGCTCAAAACTGTGTTTTGAATTCCGGTGACCAAAATTTCTCTAAATCGGCTAAACAAATTAGTCTCAAATTTGTACAAAAGTTACCATTATATGGATCCAACTGTTTAAAAATACAAATTTAGACGTTTCCTCTGGAAAATTTTTCGAAAAACCTCAAAGCTTCTCACTAGTTGTAGCTGCTAAATAAGATAATAACAGTTTTACATCATTTGCATACATAATTATGCGGCAATCAAACTAAGAGTACCGTTTTCTTTATTTGCGTCCCTGTTAAACAGGACACTAGTGGTGCATCTAGTTAAAATCATCTTAAAGAAGCATAAAATATGCGGGCTTATATAGAGGGAAGGTTATAAATTCCATTTACAGAAGAGGAAAATTTTAGACGATTTTTCAAAGTTGGCTAAATTAACAAAACCATCTAAGGCAGGAGAGAAAACTGACTTTCAGAGGGGTTGCAAAATCGATGTAAAGAGCTTTTTGAAAAGCTCAGGGGTTGCGTATAACTTCGCAATTCCCCTGTATTTCGATATATCCATATCGTAGGTCGAATACACACAGGCCTCTAAGAATAGGTTAAAGAGTATAAAAAAAAGTTAAAATGTTGAGGAACAGCAGTACTTAAACCTTAAGGAAGATTTTAAGGTGTCAATTGAAGAATGCAGACAAATACTGATTATAAAAGGAGAAAACACAGCATTAGATGATGGAAGTTTAACAGGATAAATAGGTTACAAGGCAAGATGTCATGCTGAACATATAATTAAAGGATCTGGTTAAGTGCTTAACTTTACCATAAACTTTAATTAAGCATTACACTCAACTGATATTTCTGTGTTAAGTACAGAGTCAAAAAGTCAAGACTCATGACAGCCATGTTACGATATTTGACTGGATTTTGAAGACCGAAATGAATTGACGTTCAAGCACAATTCTGTGAAACCCTGCATTTTATTCCCGATTATTCCCAAGCAGCGCTGCTGCCACACAAGCGGCGAAAACGTTCGTTCATATGTTTGTATATTTCTGTCTCGCTTGCACACATGAATTGACATTGCGTTCAATTAAAAGCTTTGTTACGCGTCTAGCTCTTTTGTTTATAGTCCGATTTATATGCAACTTTCCGGATAGTTTGTTATATTTTGCCTCCAAACAAATTTTAAATTACAATACTGCACGATAAATAGAAATGCCCTAAAAACGGTATTGAAATTATTTTATTTCTTGTGGAAAAACTGGGCGTGGTAACATGAAAGTTTTAATGACAATGCATTTATGCTGTCTCTACGAAGCTGCGTACCAAAATTGGTATTCCTAAATGTCATAGTTACTGAGATATTCGCCAAAAACATCGACTTTTTTCGAAATATGTGTCAAGATTTTTGCTCATTGTGGGCGACCCAAATGGGGCGTGGCATCGCAAAAAAAAGGTTTCTTTCTGCCTATTACATAGTTTTTTTTTCTGAAAAAGTTTAAAGACCCCTGTACTCTTTTTTAATACGTCGCGACGCGTCGTTTAGAAAGCGAGTACATTGTATTTCGCATATAAACTTGGATATAAATCTAGTAAACGAGGCTATAGCTATTATAGAGTGATCAAGAACAATGTCAGATTATTTATTGTATATTTTTATGTTTATAGTTTATGTAATGTAAACAAGTAAGAAAGGCTACAGTCGAGCGAGCCGACTGTAAAAGACCCCGTACTCATTCTAGTGCGCGTTTTACCATACAAATAAGTAGTTTTCGACCAATTTGTCCTATGGGAGCTACATACACATAATGTGTTAGTTTGGTTGCAATCGCTCAACTAAAACTTCATGTCTCCATACAAATCACCCATTTTCGACCGATTTGTCCTATGGGAGCTATATGCTATAGTTGTCCGATCCGGACCAAACTTGGTGAGGACAGTTATCATGGTACCATACACATAATGTGTTAGTTTAGTTGCAATCGCTCAACTAAAACTTCATGTCTCTATACAAATCACCCATTTTCGACCGATTTGTCCTATGGGAGCTATAGGCTATAGTTGTCCGATCCGGACCAAACATGGTGAGGACAGTTATAATGGTACCATACACATAATGTGTGAATTTGGTCTCCCTAGCTCTAGTCGTTTTCAAGTTATGGTGATGTGAAAATAGTTTTTTACAATTTGCGGGGGCGGTAAGGGGCGTGGCAAAGATTTGAAATAAACTTGATCTGCTCGCGAAGCAGACGGAGTTTCATTCCAAATTTGGCGGCTCTAGCTCTTGTAGTTTAAAAGATCTAGGTGATCATACAGACGGACGGACAGACGGACAGACAAACAGACGGACAGACGGACAGACGGACATCGCTATATCGTCTCGGCTGTTGATGCTGATCAAGAATATATATACTTTATGGGGTCGGAAAAGGCTCCTTCTGCCTGTTACGCACATTTCGCTTCAGACAAACCTAATAGACCCCTATACTCTTTTTTAGAGTACGGGGTCTAAAAATATCTCCAAAATTATTTTGCTTATTATACCCGTTACTCGTAGAGTAAAAGGGTATATTGTATTCGTTGCAATGTATGTAACAGGGAGAAGGAGACATGGCAGACCCCATAAAGTATATATATTCTTGATCAGCATGACAAGCCGAGTCGATATAGCCATGTCCGTCTGTCCGTCTGTCCGTCCGTCCGTCTGTCCGTCTGTCCGTCTGTGTGAACAAAAGGATCTCAGAGACTATAAGAGCTAGAAAGGCCCGAGTGGTCGCAAACGAAAGATAAAATGCCCAAGCAGTACAAGTTTGCTTTTGTTTTTTGACACGCCCACTTTAGGGCGTTCTATGTTCATACAAAGGTAAAAACAGGTAAAAATAGCATGTTTTAGTATAAAAAACTTTTTTGTTAGTAATGCTATCTAAACCAAATTGACACAGAAAGTACACGTCTAGGGATTACGTATACTGACCAAGTTTGATCCAAATCGGACAACTATATCATATAGCTCCCATAGGGACAATCGGTCAAAAATACGCTCCAAATATGAATTTATATGAATAACTTTTGCGTTGGCCAACCAATCGAAGTGAAACTTACACAGAATATATCTGTCAATAATATAAACATATTGACTAAGTTTGATCCAAATCGGACAACTATATCATATAGCTCCCATAGGGACAATCGGTCAAAAATACGCTCCAAATATGAATTTATATGAATAACTTTTGCGTTGGCCAACCAATCGAAGTGAAACTTACACAGAATATATCTGTCAATAATATAAACATATTGACTAAGTTTCATCCAAATCGGACGACTATATCGTATAGCTCCCATAGGGACGATCGGTCAAAAATACGCTGTAAATATGATTTTGTATGAAAATTTTCTGCGTTTCTCAAGTCATCTGAATTAAAATCAATAGGGTCGATTACCTAACCGATTGTAATATTATTAATATTATTAATAATATATTATATTGTTAATAATATAATTAAACTGAGTAACGGGTATCCTAAAGTCGCGAGGCGACTATAGCATTCTTTCTTGTTTTAATTTAAATTTATTTAAAATAAAAAGGGTTAAAAAAACGCAATGAACAATAAATGAAAGAGATTAATAAAAACAACATTTGAATGTTGGAAACTGGAGTGAAGCGATGTATGCTTGAAATGATTCACCCTTTAAACGCACCAATAAACAAAAATGTGAAAAATAATTATAATAGATCACTCTTCTATGTGTATAATATAAACCATATTAGCCCAAAAGTGTATGTTTCAAATTAAAGCCATAAATCTAATGCAACCAAGATTAAATACCATTGAAGTCTGAAAACAATGTGTTTGGCAGTTATGAAACAAAAAAATGATCTATCCTGAAGAGACTTCTGAATTTATTTAATTTTAAAAACCCTTGTGGTTATAGATGATTTTTGAACCTCCTCTTATAAAATACGATTAACGGTGTACATCGTAACTCAAGATTGGATTATTGAAAATCGAAAAATCAAACTAATTTCGTTAAAATATTATCTTGTAATTAATCGTTCAGCTAATTCATAATTTCAAGGAAAACATCATTTCAACTACAAGAACTATTATACCTACTAGAGGGCTCAAAGTATTTTTTAAGATAGTCCGAAAAATTTGTTAACAAATTTGTATTGGTACAAATTGAATCCTATGTAAGCATAGGAGGTCATCCCATATTACGGCCTGTTTTTAGACCCCATACTCTAAAAGAGTATAGGGGTCTATTAACTTTTTCTGAAGCGAAATGTGCGTAACCGGTAGGAGGCTTTTCTTCTTCTTCTTAGTGATGGTTGGAGCTACAAGTTCATGTTTAGTCAGTATCGACTCGAAGTCCATACAAGAATTTTTTTTTCGATGCCACGCCCCATACGCCCACAATGAGCAAAAAAATAGAAACACCTAAAAAAAAATCAATGTTTTTGGCGAATAGCTCAGTAACTATGACACTTAGGAGTACCAATTTTGGTAGGCAGGTTCCTAGAGACAGCCAAAGTGCAATGTCATTAAATTTTTTTGGCTGCCACGGCCCCTTTTTTCAAATAAATAGAACAATATTCAAACTTGAATGTCATTTTTTAGACATATGCTCTTATCGAACAGTACTGTAATTTTAATTCGTTTGCAGATAAATTATATCAAACTATCCTGGAAGTTGCAGATAAATCAGACTATAAACAAAAGAGCTAGACACGTAACAAGTTTATGCATGAACGCAATGTCAATGCATGTGTGCAAGCGAGACAGAAACATACAAACATATGAACGAACGTTTACGCTGCTGTGTAGCGGCAGCGTTGCCCGGGAAAGCTGGCCGTGCCGACTAAAGGTATTTGTATGTATTACATATATATGCATACACATATACACGCATACATATAATGTTAAACGTACATATACATACATGTGCATAAATACAAACAGACGTGATTGTTTTAACGTGTTTTACTGCAAGTACTATCTATTGCAATAACCCAAAACAGATAATGTCCGTCCTTCCGTCTATCCGTCTGTTTGAACAAAAGGATCTCAGACGCTATAAGAGCTAAACCCGAGAGGTCGCAAATAAAAGATAAAATGCCTAAGCCATACAAGCTTGTTTTTGGTTTTTTGACATGCCCACTTTAGGACGTTCTATGTGCATGCATAGTTAAAAACAGTTAAAAATAGCACGCTTTAGTATAGAAAACTTGTTTGTTAACAATGCTATGCCAAATTTACACAGGGAGTACATATCTAGGGAGCACATATACTGACGAAGTTTGATCCAAATCGGTCAACTATATCTATAGATATATTCTTCAGAATTGGACGAAAATGTGCTTTAAATATAAATTAGTATTAAACACTTTTGTGTTAACCAAGCAATTTTAGTGAAACTCACACAGAATATATTTGTCAATAATAAAAACATACTGACCAAGTTTGATCCAAATCGGACAACTATATCGTATAGCTCCATAGGGACGATCGGCAAAAAAAAACGCCAAAAATATGAATTAATATGAAAAATTTATGCGTTGACAAAGCTATATTAATCAAACTGACACAGAACAAATTATCCAATAACATAAAAATACTGACCCAGTTTCATCCAAATCGGACGACTACATCGTATAACCAAGCCATCGCAATTAAACTCACTAGGGTCGATTGCCTAAACGATTGTACTGATATTATCATCATACCCCAGTTTTAATAATATAATAAAACTGGACAACGGGTATCCTAAAGTCGACTGTAGCATTCTTTCCTGTTTTTAAACAATTTCATAATGAGCAAAAGTGAATACAATTAAGTTTTAGACCCCGTACTCTAAAAAACAATAGAGCGGTCTATTAGGCTTGTCAGAAGCGAAATGTGCGTAACAGGCAGAAGGAGGCGTGGTCGATCCCATAACGTATATATATTCTTTATCAGCTTCAACAACCGAGTCGATATAGCGATGTCCGTTTGTCTGCCTGTCCGTCCGTATTAGGACCTGGATCTCTAAGCTACAAGAGCTAAAGCTACCAAATTTGGAATGAAAGTTCGCCTATATGTCGGGCAGATCAAGTTTATTTCAAATTTTTGCCACGCCCCCGCAAATTGTAAAATATTTTTTGAGATCACCATAACTCGAAAACGACTAGAGCTAGGGAGACCATTATGTGTAAGGTACCATTATAACTATCCACACCAAGTTTGTCCCGGATCGGACAACTATAGCCTACGGCTCCCATAGGACTAATCAGTCGAAGATTAGTGATTTGTATGGAAAACAAGAAAGAAAAGTACAGTCGAGTACGCCCGACCGTAGAATACTCTGCATTTTATTCCCGATTACATTAATAAAATCGGTATCCGAAAATCCCAACTGATAGTACTTGCAGTAAAAGACGTTGAAACAAAAAAATCTGTTTGTATGTATGCACATATACATTTGACATTATATTCATTCACATACATGTTCATGTGTGTATATGTAATATACATACCAATGCATAAGTCGGCACGGTCAGCATTTGCGGGCAGCGCTGCCGCTATGCTACGCAAGCAGCGAAAACGTTCGCTCGCATGTTTGTATATTTCTATCTCGCTTGCACACATGCGTTGACATTGCTTGCAGTTACAAACTTTGTTACGTATCTAGCTTTTATGTTTATTGTCCGATTAATATGCAACTTTCAGGATAGTTTGATATTATTTGTCTCCAATCGAATCTTAAATTACAATACCGTACGATAAGAACATATGCCTTAAAATCAGAATTGAAGTTTGAAAATTATTTTATTTATTGTGGGAAAAGGGGGCGTGGCAGTCCAAAATTTTTAATGACAATGCATTTATGCCATCTGTAGGAACCTGCATACCAAAATTGGTGTTCCTAAGTGTTATAGTTACTGAGATACTCGGCTAAAACATCAATTTCTTACGAGGTGTCTCTAGTTTTGTGCTCATTGTGGGCGAACGGGGCGTGGCATCGAAAAAAAAAAGATTCTTGTATTGACTGATTTAATATCGAGTCGATTGAGACCAAATTCAAACTTGTAGCTCTTAACATCTCTGAAATCTGTTTGTTCATACGGACGGACAGACAGACAGACGGACATGGCTTTATCGACTCGACTTGTGATGCGGATCAAGAATATATATACTTTATGGGGCCGGCTACGCCTCCTTCTGCCTGTTACATACTTTTCACAAACCCAATATACTCTCTCTTGCAGAAAGTATAAAAACGCACTAGACTGAGCACGGAGCTAATAAAAAAAAAGATTTTTCGAGGCCATCACATGTGATGACCCCCTTAATAAACAGAAAAAAGGTTTTAACATAAACTCATAAATACAGATAATTTCTGTGCGAATTTGCCCAAAAAAACTGATTTACGCTTTGCCCAGTTTTTGTAGATCACTGAGATCCTTAAGCTTATACAGACGAACAGATGGGAATGTTATTTTCTTGGCCTAAAAATGTTGAGGTGACAAATCAAAAACCAAGTTTTAATTATGGGATAATTCCAAGGTTGGCAGTTGCTCGAAATGTTATTAAATGCAAAGGAATGGCAAATGGCACAAGAACCTCTGTAGTGCAAAGACTATAACATAGGTTGAAGTAGGCGTGGGCGACTCCCAAGAAGTATATATTCTTAATCAGCATCAACAGCTGTGTCGAAATATCGACCGTCTGTCTGTAAATCGGTCCAAATGAACACAAAGAATATATGTAAGAGCAACGTCTTCTACAGCCAAAGCAAATAGAGAAAAAAAATTTTTTTTATCAACTCGAAGCTTCTGGAATTACGGTGACTTTCAGGTGAATTGTATTTATTGAGCTAGCTTAACAAAACTTACAGAATATGTGTATATTATAATTTTGAATATCCTTCCTTAATGGCATAATTATATGATCTTTGATCAGTTCGAATTAGTCAGTCAATCAGAACAGACGTGTCTACGCTTATCTCATCTTACTACTAATAAGAACAGCTCAAAACGTAAACCCAAAAACTTACAAAAACAAAACGCAGTGTAAACAAACAGTGCAAAACAGACAACTGATAACCACCTAACGGAAAAAACAACAACAACGAAAACTTAAAACAACAAAAAGCCTTGCCATGCGGGAACCACCAGACCTGCGCAGCAGGTCTAACACTTTACTATTCAAAATAGATAAAACTAAAACTCTAAAAAATCTATGCATTGGACCTAAATACCTAATCATAAAACGCACTGATGACAGTAAAACGCTTGCAAATTATTCACCTTTCCAAATTAAAAAAATCATAGATAACCTGTGCAGTGGTGAAGTGGAAGAGTGCAAACTTTTAGCAAACGGAATGTATGAAATAAAAACAAAAACATTATCACAAGCAGTTAAACTCATTCAATTAACTGCACTAGACAACCAAACAAATGTAGAAGTCACAGAACACAACACACGTAACTCCTCTAAAGGTGTTATATACTGTAACAACCTGCGCGAAATCGAAGAAACCGTAATTCTCCAAGAACTCAAACAAGATAATGTTATTGAAGTAAAGAAAATACTAAAAAAACAACAAGAGAAACTACATGAAACCGGCTTAATAATACTCACTTTTGCCTCAATCAACTTACCAGCAGACATAAAAATTGGTTACCAAAAAGTCAACATAAGACCCTATATACCACTACCAATTCGATGCCGTAACTGTGGCCGAATTGGTCACCCTTCCAAATACTGCAAAAGCGAAAAAATGTGCCTAGACTGCGGAATCGTCAATCACAAAAACACAGAAGATGAGAAATGCACTAACACCAAAAGTTGTATAAACTGTAAAGAAAACAAATTGCAGAGCTATGATCACAGCATCTTCGATAGCAACTGCCCTACCTTCGTTAAAAATAAAGAAATACAAGCCATACGTACCATCGAAAAGACATCATTAAAAGAAGCACACCAGCTATACAACGAAAGACACAAACTCCAACAAACAACTTACGCATCAACTACCAAACTGACAACACAACAAAATCAACCTTCAAATCACGAACAGCATCGGAACCCATCAGACACCACCAGGAAACTGTTACAATACGAAGACTCCAGCTCAAGCTCCTCAACGTCAACAAAAACAAATACATGTACTCCATCTCAACTTAACTCACAATTAATTAATGAAACTAAGCTTAGAATATTTCACAAAAGCAATAACAATTCAACATTAACAACCCCACTAAAATCCAAAAACTTAAAAAAACAAGAAACAGCAACAACACTATACATTATCCAGTAAGTCTAGATGACGAATCCGAAATGATCATAGAAGACGACTCAGAATAACACTTTATAATATAACACGCAGCAGAGGGCTGGGCCGTGATCCTCCGATGTGCATGAGGGCTACCTTATTAGCTTTCACGTGCACTGGAGGCGCCCCTCAGACCTCTGCATGTTGCGTCCAAAAAATGCCTCATAACTGATCTCACGGATTCCTTTAAGCCCAACGTATAAATATACCTCCTTACCATTTAAATAATGATAACCATTGTACAATGGAACTGCCACGGCTACCTTAACAACTATGATCAGCTACAAATATTAATTAAAAAATTCTCCCCACAAATCTTGAGCCTTCAGGAAACTCACCTTCACAATAATTCAAAAATACCTATCCCAATAAACTACTCTAGCTACAGTAAAAACTCGTGCACGGCATCCGCTGGAGGCGTGACACTACTAATTCATAACAGCTTAGAGCACAGAGAAGTGCCTCTTAACCAAGTTTTTGACTCTGTCGAATTTGAAATCCAATCAAAAATTCCTTTCAATGTCATTTCGTCCTATATACCCCCCCAAAAAACGTTTAGCACTTCCCATCTAGAACCTTTCATAACAAACCCAAATAGACCAAAAATAATAACCGGAGACTTCAACAGCTGGCACCAAATGTGGGGCTCAACAACTGATAACAAGAGAGGCAAAACGTTAGCCAAATTCATAACCTCTTCCAACCTCATCCTTCTCAACGATGGTACCCCAACACACCTCAGCACACACAAAACTCTTACTCACCTCGACCTCACCCTTTGCTCCCCCGAATTATTGCCAGGCAGCAGCTGGGAAGTCTTAGAAGACTTCCACGGCAGCGATCATGCTCCCATCACTACAAAACTGTTTTTAGTTGACTCTACGTGCAAGCCAAAATTCATTCCACGGTTTATAACCGACAAAGCAGACTGGACTCTTTTCTCAAAACACACTCAGCAATTAACACAAAAAATAATCGTCAGTAACAATATAAATAAAGAAACAGCCAACATACAGAAAATCATACGCACCGCAGCTCACTTTTCAATCCCCCAATCGTCCTCTCACAAACACCCAAAAAACGTCCCTTGGTGGAACAATCAACTTCATCTACTTCAAAAAAATAAGGTATTGTCATGGAGAAAACTAAAAAAGAACATTAACACAGAAAACATAATTAGATACAAACGAGACAACGCCTTATTCCGACGCACATTAAAAATAGCCAAAAAAGAAAGTACTAACACTTTCACCTCACAAATAAATCCTCAAACTCCTGCACAAAAAATATGGCACAACATTCGACGCTTTTGTGGCCTTTGCCCGTCAAAAAGCATCCACTGCATATACAGCCCAACTTCATCCCAATACTCAACCGATAGATCTGAAATCGCAAACATTCTCTGCAAAAATTGGTCAGTCGCAGCAAATGATTCCAATTTCCCGGCAACCTGTACCTACGCCAAACAATCAGCAATAGCAGCAAATCCCACCGAAACCTACAATAAAAAAGCCATAGCTATCGAAAGCGAAATCTCAACGCTTGAATTCAATGCAGCTATATATTCCCTAACTGGCAAAACACCTGGGCTAGATAGAATCAATTATGCAATGATAAACAAGAAAGAAAAGTACAGTCGAGCACGCCCAACCGTAGAATACTCTCTGCATTTTATTCCCGATAAATTTAATAAAGTCGGTATCCGATAATATCAATTGAAAGTACTTGCAACAAAACACGTTGAAACAAAAACATCTGATTGTATGTATACACATGCATACACACTTAACATTATATGTATGCACGCACATAAGTATGTGTGTGTATGTAATACATACACAATTGGTTGGCACGGCCAGCATTCGCGGGCAGCGCTGCCGCTAGCAAGCAGCGAAAACGTTCGCTCACATGTTTGTATGTTTCTATCTCGCTCGCACACATGCATTGGCATTGCGTTCAATTATCAACTTTCTTACATGTCTAGCTCTTTTGTTTATTGTCCGATTTAGATGCAACTTTTAGGATAGTTTAATATATTTTGTCTTTAAACGAATGCGAAATAACAATACTGTACGATAAGAACATATGCCTTAAAATCGGCATTGAAGTTTGCAAATTATTTTATTTCTTGTGGGAAAAGGGGGCGTGGCAGTCCAAAATTTTTAATGACAATGCATTTATGCCGTCTCAAGGAACATACATACCCAAATTGGTGTTACTACGTGCCATAGTTACTGAGATATTTGCCTAAAACATAAATTTTTTACGAGGTATTTCTGGTTTTTTGCACATTGTGGGCGAACAGGGCGTGGCATCGAAAAAAAAAAGATTCTTGTATTGACTGACTTAATATCGAGTCGATAGAGACCAAATTCAAACTTGTAGCTCTTACCATCTCCGAAATCTGTTTGTTCATACGGACGGACAGACAGACAGACAGACAGACGGACAGACAGACGGACAGACGGACATGGCTATATCGGCTCGGCTTGTGATGCTGATCAAGAATATATATACTTTATGGGGTCTGCCACGCCTCCTTCTGCCTGTTACATACTTTTCACAAACACAATATACTCTCTCTTGCAGAGAGTATAAAAACATAGACAACAACACAAAGACTCGCATAATACATCTTCAAAACTCTATCCTTAACAACTACATTCCACAAGTATACAAGACTAGCATCATCATCCCTATTCTCAAACCATCCTCCCCAAAAACAGACGTAAACTCATACCGACCAATATCGCTAAACCCCTGCCTATCTAAAGTTTTAGACAAAATAATTGCAAAAAGACTGTGGTGGTTTGTTATCAACAACAAACTCATACTCACTCAACTCAAGTGGGTTTCAAGAAAGGCAAATCAACTATAGATAGTCTACTCCTAGTCGATCATCTCATAGCTAGAACGCTCTCAAGAAGAAGCCACACATCAAGAATTTCCCTCGACTTCGCCAAAGCTTTTGATAGAATAGGATTACACACCATACTCGAACAACTAAAAATATGGCAGATCGGACCAAAAATATACAACTATGTTAAAAACTTTATGATCAACAGGAAAATTATAACTAAAATAGGCCTAAATTACTCAACAGCTCAACCACTAAACAATGGCATTCCCCAAGGCTCCCCCCTTTCCGTCATTCTCTTTATCATCGCTTACAACAAGCTGACCTCTATCATATCCTTGCATAAAAATATTCATGTTAGCGCATATGCAGATGACTACAACCTAATCCTTAAAATCCCAAGCTCCAAAAACCAAGACATCGATCTAACAATACTGTTTTCCCAAATATCGGAATGGTGCGAATACTCAGGAGCCCAGTTATCCACAACAAAATGCAAACACCTTCATATCTGTCGCAAACACAACTGCTCTTGTAACGTCCGTACTGGCAACCTCCAGATAACGAACGTTAACTGCATTAAACTCCTTGGTATCCTATTTAACAACAGATACAACTGGAACTCACACGTTAAATCCCTAAAGTCACATCTAGATAAAAAACTTAACATTATAAAATGTCTTTCCAGTCCCAAATTCAACTGTCACACCTCTTCTCTAATCAATGTCACTAATGCAATAATAATCTCAAAAATCGATTACTGCCTCCCGCTGTTTGGCTCAGCACCCCAGCCTACCACCCGACCGCTCATCTCTATTACCAACTCCGCCATAAGACTAGCACTCGGTGCTTTCAGAACTACCCCAGTCAATAACATGCTATATGAGACACAAATACCCCCCATACACATAAGAAACCAAATCGCGACAGCTAAACTATGCAAATCAATAATAAATTCTCACAACTCACCAATCATAAACATAATTAAAAACTACAAAACTCGAAAGAAATTAAAACACAAGTCAACAATAAATAGAATTATTAACATGGCAAGAAATCTCGGCATTCCGCACACACTCTATCCCCGAAACCCTATAATGCACACTCCTCCATGGCACCTACACACTTCCTCAATCGACTCCTCCCTCAATAAGTACCCGAAAACCTCAACCCAACCTGTCATATACAGAAAACTGTTCCAAGAAATCCTGGACAGTAACAAAAAATACAAAGGCATCTTCACAGATGGCTCACAAATAAACGACATTACAGCATATGCAATAACCAGCAAACACAACATAATTAAAACAGGTGTATTACCCTTCTTCTCAACAGTTTTCTCAGCTGAAGCTATTGCAATAACAGAAGCCCTCAATATTTTCAAAAACAAACCCGGCAAATACGCAATATATACTGACTCCCTATCAACTATAGACGCAATAAAAAATACCAGCAACTCCGACTACTACCCATCCATCATCCGAAACATCCTCACCAAACACCACCCAAAATTCAAAATCATTTGGATTCCCGGCCATATTGGCATCAGGGGTAATGAATTAGCTGACCACACCGCAAAAAACGCAACTAAACACCCACTCATCCTGACTCCAAATTACAACTTCCAAGATATCAAAAAATATCTAAAAATCACACTCACTACAGAAACAAAAAACACTTTACACATCACATCAAATTGGTATCAATCCACACATCCAATAATGACCAACACCCCAATCTTAGATCCTAGCAACAATATGTCAAGATACGACCAAATTAAACTTACAAGACTCAGACTTGGCCATACCAACCTGACACACCAACACTACCTAGACCCATCATTAGACAATACTTGTCCATTCTGCAGAAGCACATCTGTATCAATTGCCCATATCCTAAAAGAATGTCCATCCCTCAAAACATCTTACGCCCAAATATTTAAAAAAAAAAGACCCCATACAATTGTTATCCCAACCCACACCAAAAAACGTCTTAATTATTCTAAAGTTCCTTAAACATACAAATATTATTAATAAAATCTAGATATAACAAAAGAGTCGAAGGCCTCAGCAGCCAGTACTCTATAATTAAGTTAATAGTTATAATTTAATATTATAAGTTAACTGTATATAAATAAATAAATAAATAAATGATCTTTGATAGATCTCGTAGGTCAAATCGGTCCAAAATTGATAATTTGAAAAAGTCGATTTTTTTTTTACAGGTTCCTAAAAAGAATATTTTATTTCAGTAGACTATTGTTTGGGGCATTCAAAAATCATAGTATTTTTGATTAAGAAGCCCTGCGATTTAGCGAAACCCTTGAAGACAGCTCTTCGATCACCTTTTATTTTGACACCGAGTGCTTTGTAATATCAACACATTTCAAACCATTATTTATTGTAACAAGAAATGAAATACTTGAGTTTTGTCTTGCAAATGATCGCCATTATTTATTGTAACTGCAAAAATTCTACCAAATGAAATGAAATGCTTAAGTTTTGGCTTGCAAATGATCGCCTAGCAAGACAACAAACCTATCTAATTTTATGCTGGAGAAAAGTCCCAGAAAGTTAACTGGAAATATGGAGGACTCAATAAAGATGAAAGTAAAAAACTTCGTGGGCTCCGTAAATATTCTTTTAAACAGATTGTTGAATGGAGAGAAGACTATTCTTTTGATTTAGAGGTGGAAAAAAAATTATAATTTTAATATATGAATAAAATAAGTTGAAATAATTGTATTAGAAAATTAATTCGAATGCATAAAACTAAAAAATGAGAACATTGTCATTTAAGAAATATTGGCTTATATGTGGCGGTGAAGAAGGCGTAGTCAGATCGGTCTAAAACTTGGTATGGACTATGCGTGCACTGTAAACTGTAAACTTTTCAACTGTACCAACTTTCATGTCTGTCATGTTACTGTATATTTCTAATTTCTGCCAAATTTTTCATTATTTGGACCAGTGTTCGTTATAACGAACGGAGGTTAAGATTTACATGCTTAATTGTGAGGCAACAAAATTCGCAGTGTTATTACAACAATGTATGGCAGCCCCACACACTCAGATCGATTTCGCTTGAATATTTCTTTCTTTTCTTAAAAACTAAATAAAGCTAAAGATAATAGTTGTCGCAGAGCTGTTAGCCCCTCCTAAACCACCCAAAATGCCAATATCTAAGAATTCATTTATTAAATATTAATAATGCTGATAAAAAATTAAGGAAAGCTGATCAGTAAGTTGATTTCATTGCGTTATAGCTAATAGCCAGCAGACCAGCCCACAACTCAGTGTATTGATGGTTTCAATTTTTTCAAATAAAACTTAGTCCTAGATGTGCAAAATATAATAAATGTACTTGTAGGAATTTAAAATTGCTTACCTCCATGTATCCAGGTGTCCACTCAATGAAACATCACGCCCAAAATGAGTCAGACCGCCAAACCCAAACGACCCCACATATCTTCCAAACGGGGATACCGATGCCCCTGCAAGAGTTTGTTTAAATATATATTAAGTTACAGAGTATTATAAAAAGGTGTCATACCGATATGTCCAGATGCTGCTCCTATAAAACTTGTAGCTATTGTTGGGGTCTCAAAAGACGATCTCCCGTACGTCGATGCTGATATTAATTCTCCAGAGCGATTCAGTGAATGGGGTGACGTTGTCCTTAAAGTTAGCGCTGAAGACGATTTAGTGCAAAGTGCTGATGAAGACCCACTAGCTGCTGGCGCATTTCCGTTGACAACTATAGTGCCGTTGTTTGCGGAAATGCCAATACCACCAGTGGCAGTTCCACTTCCCGTAGTGGTTGTACCAGAAGTCACCGAGTTAGAACTAGTACTGCAGCTACTATGACTTGCACTTACAATTGGTGCAGTACATACTGATTTATCAGAACTTTGCTTATTCTGGTGATAATAAATTTCCCACGCGATTCGTACATGCATAGCATTCCAGCGTCCAGTTTTCTTATAAAAAAAAAAAAAAAAAACAAGATATAAAATCTCAAGTTGTAAATCGTGAGCTTTTGCGAATGCCCCCTTGTTATCTATGATTAAGCCCTCTATAATAATAAAACTCGTGGTTAGGAAGAAAAACAAACAGCCGTTTTTGCTGATATATATTTAGAACGCTTTAGTCGTGAATGTACGACTATGAAGTACCTTTATATCATCGCATATCGCTTTGTATACAGATACACACATATTTTAAAGGACGAAATCAGAACACAAGATCACACACAGAGTGCTACGTGTATGCAGACGCTTAAATGAGCTTAAAAATAAGACGTGCATGCATGCTTTTTTTACTGCTTAAGGGGTTTTAAGTGTACAGTGATTTAACTTTGGCCAAAGATTTGTGGTCTATTTTCTGGTTAACTTCAATTTAAATATTTTTCTTACCTTAGGCGCAAAGGAAGCTAAATGATTTGGAGGCATAAATGGCGTTGGTCCACCTAATCCGGGATGTAAAATCCCTGCCGAACTGTACCCGGTATATCCAATGCTTCCACGGTAAAACTGAGTATCGCCAGGAACTTTGGAAATGTCTTTAAAAAGTGGTGGTGGAAAAATATGTGCTGCGTTTGGTGGTGTTTGTGGCGTAATACTATTAGCAGACATTGGTGAAGTAGAAATCATCTGTGGATGTTGATGCAGGTGTGTGTGCTGATGTTGATGATGGTGCAACTCTTGTCGTAAATATGTGGATGAAGATGAGGGTGGAGGTTGGCTTAAGCCCGTGCGATCCAAAAATCGACTATCAAGCTCACGGCGCAATAAGTCGGCCTGATCATCTAAATTGAGTAAAATACATGAAATTTGTAAATTAATTGTAAAGAGAATAACTGTTTTAAGCGATTCATACTTTTACTAGGCTGGAAGAGAGACTCTGCTGAAAATGGGTGAGGTGTGGGTATAACTGTTCCCGATACCGTTGATACAGAAGATTGGGTTGTACCCACAGTGGTGACTGTTGATGAAGTCGTTGTTGCTGTTGTCATCGTTGCAATAATAGCTGATGTGTTAGCCAAAGGCAGCAAAGCCAAGGAGTTGCTGCTAATAGACGTTATAGAAGACGAAGTTGAAGATGAATGTGGCGGAACTAGTGGTGTGGCGAAGAAGGCAGTCTGAAAGTTGGCAATAGGAATATGACCACTACCCACAGAGGAATGTACTGCGTGTGGTGAAATAGCAGTTCTAACAGCTTTGGATGATGATCCAGCGGCACCACAGTTGAGTGGTGAGTGTGATGGCCGTATGTTACTATTCGATACAATTGGAGTTGATGATGTAATAGCTGATGCAGGCATAACTGAGGGGCTGCAATAAAAATTTAAATTTTATATACGAACTGTTTCGGTTTAAAATATCATACTTTAGCCATAGACCTGTCTTTGGAGAAAAGGTGGTCATACTAGGACCAGTAACTGCTAGAACCGAATGACTAGCCGTTGACATAGTAGCCGTTAATGAAACAGTGGCACCACTAGAAGCTGTTGACGGCGCAAGACTACAGAATTGCTGACCTAAAGTGATGCATTGAGATCCACCAACTGATACATTCGGCCGAGCGTTTGCTATGGTGCTGATAAAGAAATAATTCAAAACGTAGACAATTTTAAATTTAGTAATACAAAACGTTAAGCCATTGGTTTTCGCTTGAACATTTCATTTTAATTGTTTCATGTTATCATCCTATTTTTTTAGGTCCGACAATGTGGAATATACAAATCCTTACCAACTTTTTCGAAAACTAAAAATAATTTCAGTCAAATTTTTTGGGTATGTATTATACTCTCTTACTTACTTATTATAAAAAAAATTTTGAAAAATGTGGCAGATCTGTATTTTTAGATTCGCAACCAAGGTTCCAACAAAAGTGTCAACCGATATTCTGAGGCAGCGCTTGAGTAAAAATTATTTATTGGACGTTTTGGCAAAAAAAACAAGCCTATTTGGAAAATTTTAAAAAGTTTTGTTTAAAATATTAGTTTAAACAAGTGGAAAGGCTACAGTCCAGCGAGCCGACTATAAAAGACCCCATTATCACTCTAGTACGCATTTTTCTATACAAATAACCAATTTTGGAACGATTTGTCTTATGGTTGTAGGATATAGTTGTCCGATGCGGATCAAACTTGGGGAGGATAATTATAATCATGATATACACAAAATGTATGACGACTTTGATTGTGATCGCTTAATTGACACTACATGTCTTTATACGAATTTCCAAATTTGGATCCGATAGCTTGTTTCCAAATTAGAGTGTTATGAAAATGGTATTTACAATTTCCAGGGGTGAACAATTTGAAATAAACTTGATCTGCCTGACGCATACACGGACTTTCATTCCAAATCTGGTGACTGGCTCTTATAGTCTCTGAGGTCCAGGTGTTCATACGGACGGACATCGCTATATAGGCTCGGCTGTTGATGCTCATCCAGAATATATATACTTTGTGGGGTCGAAAAAGCCTCCTTGTGTCTGTTACGCACAGTTCGTTTCGGGCAAACCTAATACTCCCGACTCTTTTTGAGTACGGGGTCTGAAAATGTTCCAAGTCGGTAGAGATTAGTAACATAATACACATAAAAGCAAGATAGAAAAGTACACTCGAGGACGCCCGAAAGTTTAATACTCTTATTCCCGATTATATGATTACGAGGCACGACGAGAAAGTCGCGGGATCAATTTTTGATGTTTGCCACGGGACAGTCTCCTGTCAACCATTTCGAATATTTCTGGACCGCCTCTTTTAACTCCTCGTCCGTTAAACACTAGATTTCATTCATGTGCACCATCACAGAAGTGAAGGGATGTAAATTTAGAAGGGCCAGGTTAGTGGAATACGGGTGGTGGCTCAAAACCTCCCATAAAATAGGGTCCAGGAGTTGCTTTGTGGCGTTGACCATATTAGGCCTAGCATTGTCAGCGTTTTATTGCCCACCTCGCAGACAATATCCGGTATTCGAGTGTTTATGTGATTGTTTCGTGTATCAGGGATCTGGACATTTGGGAAAACATAGCAGAAAGTTTATCTGCGATCATTTCGGACCACAATTTAGTTCTTTTCCACAATCCATTAGTCAATATTATGACCTCGTATATTATTTAAATCGGTATCCGTGTATTGCAATGGATAGTACTTGCAGTAAAACACGTTGAAACAAAAACTTTTGTTTGTATGTACATTTGACATTACATTTACGCACATACATATGTTTGTATGTATATATTATAAATACATATACGATTGGCAAGCACGGCCAGCGTCCGCAGCCAGCACTGCAGCAGAGTAAACGTTCGTTCATATGTTTCTGTGTCGCTTGCACTTTCTTGTTTATAGTTGGATTTTAAGAGAACTTTCAGGATTAGCGTGATTTAATTTGTCTCCAAACTAGTATTTATTAACAATACTGTACGATACAAATATATGCCTTAAAAAGGGCATGCAAACTTGAAAAATGATTTATTTTTTATTGGAAAGAGTGGCGTGGCATCCCAACATTTTTAATGCCATTGCATTTATACTGTCTTTAGAAAATTGCGTACCAAAACTGGTTTTCCCCAAGTGCCATAGTTACATAGATATTTGCCAAAAACATCGATTTTCCGAGGTATGTCTAGTTTTTGGCTCATTCTTGTATTGACTGACTAAATATAAAGTCGATACTGACTTAATTCGAACTTGTAGCTCTTAGCATCTCTGATATCTGTTTGTTCAAACGGACAGACAGACAGTAGACAGACGGACATCGCTATATCGACTCGGCACTTAATGTTGATAAAGAATATATAAACTTTATGGGGTCAGCCATGCCTCCCTCTACCTGTTACGCACATTTCGCTTCTGACAAACTTAATAGACCCCTCTACTCTTTTTTAGAGTAAGGGGTCTAAAAGTTTAAAGAATCATCTCTTGAACAGCTGGCATTTTGAGCTGGACCCATAAATATTTACGTATTCTTAATCTTTAATGTATTACCTCATGTTGGAATCCCAAAATAATTTTTAAAAAAATTTCTTCTGAAAACTTATAAATTCTTTTTAATCATTTGTACACATAAAGTGGCAACTTTGAATAATATTTAGAATTTTTTTTTTTTAATATCAGAGCATGATGACCACAGCATATTCCCGGGAACCCTTTCCAAAACAAGAAAGAAAAAAACAGTCGAGCACGCCCGACCGTAGAATACTCTCTGCATTTTATTCCCGATTACATTAATAAAATCGGTGTCCGAGTATATCAATTGATAGTACTTGCAATAAAACACGTTCAAACAAAAACATCTGTTTGTATGCACGCACATATGTATGTGTGTATATGTAATACATACACAATTGGTTGGCACAGCCAGCATTCGCGGGCAGCGCTGCCGCTACACAAACAGCGAAAACGTTCGTTCACATGTTTGTATGTTTCTATCTCGCTCGCACACATGCAGTGAAATGGCGTTAAATTATAAACTTTGTTACGTGTCTAGCTCTTATGTTTATAGTCCGATTTATATGCAACTTTCAGGATAGTTTGATATACTTTGTCTTCAAACGAATGTGAAATAATAATACTGTACGATAAGAACATATGCCTTAAAATCGGCATTGAAGTTTGGAAAGTATTTTATTTCTTGTGGAAAAAGGGGGCGTGGCAATCCAAAATTTTTAATAACGATGCATTTATGCCGTCTCAAGGAACCTGCATTCCAAAATTGGTGTTCCTTAGTGTCATAGTTTCTAAGATATTAGCCTAAAACATGCATTTTTTACGAGGTGTTTCTAGTTTTTTGCTCATTGTGGGCGAACGGGGCGTGGCATCGAAAAAAAAAAAGATTCTTGTATTGACTGACTTAATATCGAGTCGATAGAGACCAAATTCAAACTTGTAGCTCTTACCATCTCTGAAATCTATTTGTTCATACGGACAGACAGACAGACGGACATGGCTATATCGACTCGGCTTGTGATGCTGATCAAGAATATATATACTTTATGGGGTCTGCCACGCCTCCTTCTGCCTGTAACATACTTTTTTTTCACAAACCCAATATACTCTCTCTTGCAGAGAGTATAAAAAAGGTTCAGTAATCCTATAAAGTTCTTTAGGACATTAAAAGTCTTCTATGCGGCGAAGAATCAGCAAACCTCTTTTAAATATTCACCAGAATATTCTGGATTTTAGCACACACTAAAAATTCATATTAATTAATAAACCAAATTTGTTTTCACAAATGTTTTAGTGTCCAGTAGTGTTGTATACATTTACGCGTGGAAAGCAATTTATTGATCGGGCGGACCGATTGCAACTGAAGAGGTCCTGATAGAACGGTATTTGGCTTCATATGACCTTTTGTAATTTTCAATATGACAAATACAAAATTGAGTAAGATTACATTTGGAGTTTTGGCTGAGGCTAAAAGCCCCCTTCTCTAAGTGTATAGGGATGATTTTCGTAACTACAAGTCTAAAGGAAACTAATTTATTTTGACCGGGCCAATCGATTTTGATAAAATTACATTTTGAATTCATGTTGTCTATTGCATCCTACCTTTTTTTCAGAGCATTTTATTTAAGTAAGTGCTATTAACCTTTGTTTAACTGCTTTTCTAAACAGCCAAACTGGTGGAAAATGTTAGGCTAGGTTGAGCTGACTTAAGCTACTCGTAAGAATCTCTTATTTCGACGCATGAGTCTTATGACAGCTATATGATATAGTTGTTCGATGCAGAGTCAATTAAATCGAGGTATAAAACAAAAGTTTGAGTTTGGTTAAAAAATTTGGACACTTGCTTTCATCACTTTAAGGGTGTGTTTTTTAGGTATAGAAGTTCAAGTTGGCACCACTTTTCAAGATGGAGACCGATCGACCAACTGTTGAGTGATTTTTTTTCAGTTTGGTACGGCAATTCATCATGAATAGACTCACGCCTGAGCAACGCCTCAAAATTTACTTTGAAAATGGTGCGTCTGTACGGAATACGTTTCGCACACTACGTCCGTTTTACCGTCGACAAGATCGTCCGTCAGAGCAGTTAATTCGATTAACCGTGGAACGTTTTCGCTCCACGTTTACTCTGCTTGACAACATGCATCACACGAGATGCCGTACTATCTGAACAGACGCTGCTATTGCTACTGTGGAGCGTAGCATTGAGGAAGATTCGCATGAATCCATCCGCCACCGTGCACAGGAGTTGGAGCTGTGTCCGTCGACTTTGTGGAAGATTTTGCGCAAGGATCTTGGTTCGCGTGCTTACAAGGTCCAATTTGTGCAGGAATTAAAGCAAATCGACCACGAGGCAAGGAGTAAATTAGCAGAATGGTCCCAAAGCAACATAGCTGCCGATGAGGAATTTCACAAGCAAATTTTGTTCAGCGATGAGGCTCACTTCTGGCTGATTGGCTACGTGAACAAGCGAAATTGCCGCATTTGGAGTGAAGATAATCCTCATGCTTATATCGAAAAACCATTGCATCCGGAGAAACTAACTGTTTAGTGCACTTTATGAACCGGTGGAATCATCGTTCTGTATTTCTTTAAAAAATGGTTGTGGCAGGAGCGTGACACTCAATGGCGATCGCTACAGAGCCATGATTGGTTCTGTCATTGATCAGCTATGATGTCAGGGACCTGTGATTTCAACAGGACAACGCTCCCTACCACATGGCCCGTGGCGGCCATATGCCTACCAAATAAAAAAAATCATGCCAATATCTTTATCCCTCGTTGTGTTATACCAATTTAAAGTTCTATACCCCTTAAAAAACACCTTTTATTTTAACCGAGTAGTCCTATGAGAGCTTCATAGATATAGTTGTGCAATCCTCACTAAATTTACTCAGAGTGGTACCATCTATAAAAAGTTTGAAGTTACTGAAGGTTGAATCTCCAATAGTTTCCAAGTTATGAAGTTTTAAAATCAGTTTTTTATAATTTTCGGGAAAAGTAGATAAATAGACAGACCGACAAATAATTATGATGATATAAAATATAATTTGCTTCTACCTGTAGGCTTTCGGCTACTAGCTATAATGACGCAAATACTGCGCGGCCGACCGCATCAGGAAAGGTTTTAATCGAAATATATTGAACAGTTTTCATGTAGCATGTTGCTTTTAATCTGACAAGTATTTTTCACATATTGTGGTTTAAAGATATTGCAAATTAAACCACCATTACTTTAAAGATTTCGATAGATCCAAACAGTTTTTTATTGCATTGGTTCTTCTAAGTACAAGTCTAATGAAATTACATTAATTAAAATCAGACCTTCCGTTCTCAGGAACATGATTTTATGTGCTTTTAAGCTTTTGATAACGTTATCCAAGGTGATTCTTTTTTTTTTGTGACCCAAGCGTATTTTATGTCAGTTAAATAAACAAGTAAGAAAGGCTACAGTCGAGCGAGCCGACTGTAAAAGACCCCATACTCACAGAAGTGAGCATTTACCATACTAAAAAGAAGAAAAGCGGAGTGATTCACATTTTGTATATATACATGTGTATAAAAATGTATACATAATTATATGCGCATCTTCCTTACTTGGCTTATTTTAAAAACATATTTTGCTTAAAAATAAATTTTTTATTACAATTCGAAATTATTATTTTAAATTTAAATTGAAATAAAACAAAAAAATATATAAAAAAAAATCCCCAAACGGGATTCAAACCGACGACTTCACGCACACGCGTCAGAACCCTAACAGTTGTACCACGCCCTGCATTAGATCGGATCTCGATTATCTGCATTTATATGTAATAGTTTTTGATTAAATAACAAAAGTTACTGTGAAATGTCCGCGACGGCTTTCGAACCGTAGACTTCATGCTTAACATTTAAGTAGAATACGAACAGGCATCTCTACCACTTAGACCACACTACTGACTGTAGTTGATGCAAATAATTAAAATTAAAAAAACTTAATAAATAGAACATAGCACTGACTGGAATCGAACGCGCCACAATCCTAACAGTTGCACCACGCCCCTCTCTTAAAAGTGTCCGACAATCTGCATTTACATGTAACATATTTTTGTTATATAACAAAAATTAATAAAAATGTCCCTGAAGGGGATCGAACCCATGATCCCGGGTTCACATGCACGTACGAAAAAACAAAAATACGTAGCTCTACCACTTAGACCATGCTCTTAATTCGAGTTGAAATAGCTAAACGTAGAGTTAACTCTTTTATTGCAAGCAAGTGTAAACAAACAATTTATTCATTAAATTCAGAATTGTTGACCAGTTTGTTTTATTTCTGTTTGTTGTCCAATTTGGACCAAATTTGGTGAGGATACCTATAATAATTATACACACAAACTGTGTGAGTTTCGTTGCGATCGCTCAACTAACATTACATGTCTTCATACAAATGTTTTATTTTTAAGCGATTTGTCCTATGGGAGCTATAGGCTATATTTGTCCGATCCGGATCAAACTTGGTGAGAATAGTTATAATGGTACCATACACATAATGTGTGAATTTGGTTTCTTTAGCTTTAGTCGTTTTCAAGTTATGGTGACGTGGAAACAGTTTTTTACATTTTTCGGGGCCGGTGGGGGGCGTGGCAAAAATTTGAAATAAACTTGCACTGCGTGCATTACAGACGGACTTTCATTCCAAATTTGGTGGCTCTAGCTCTTGTAGTTTAAAAGATCCATGTGTTCATACAGACGGACGCACAGACGGACACTGCTATATCGTCTCGGCTGTTGATGCTGATCAAGAATATATATACTTTATGGGGTAGGAAAAGACTCCTTCTGCCTGTTACGCACATTTCGCTTCAGACAAACTTAATAGACCCCTATACTCTTTTTAAGAGTGTGGGGTCTAAAAATAAAGTTATTAAGAAAATTTAGTCTTACCCCTATTCCGAATAAGTGCTAATTTGGTTGAAAAGGTTTCAGGGCAAAAGAAAAATTTGGCTTGGTATAGACGACAGGACCATCGAGTTTTTGGCGGTCACTATTATAACTTAGCTTAGCTCGTTTGCATAAATAGTAGAGAGGCCTGCACGAGTACATTCGAAACTCAAAATAAAATACCCGTACACAAATACCGAAAAATACGGAATGGCAAATATGGCCACAATAAGAAGCGGGTACCGAAAAGCGAAAAAAGTGCTTCGTACCGATTGAATATTTTATTCGTTCTTGGCATACTGATAACTGAGAACTAAATATCTAATAACTTTGAACATATCGTTTGACTCAATTTTACATTTTTATACCCGTTACTCGTAGAGTAAAAGGGTACAAGTTGGAATGCATGTAACAGGGAGAAGGAGGCATGGCAGTCCCCATAAAGTATATATATTCTTGATCAGCATCACAAGCCGAGTCGATATAGCCATGTCCGTCTGTCTGTCTGTCCGTATGAACAAACAGATTTCAGAGATGGTAAGAGCTACAAGTTTCAATTTAGTCAGTATCGACTCGATATTCAGTCAGTCAATACAAGAATCTTTTTTTTGCGATGCCACGCCCCATTCGCCCATAATGAGCTAAAAACTACACACACCTTGGAAAGAATCGATGTTTTTGGCGAATATCTCAGTAACTATGGCCCTTAGGAATACCAATTTTGTTACGCAGGTTTCTAGAGTCGGCCGAAATGCAATATAACTAAAAATTTTGGTATGCGACGCCCCCTTTCCTCACAAGAAAAAAAACTACAGTGTATCACATTAATATTCGGTTTTTCTTTTATTCAACTTTCATCATTGAATAAACTTACAAATCTAGGCATAATCAAAAAATTTCAAATTATTTAATAAAGCCCAGAATGTCACCTTTCCATTGATGTGCATATGAGGTTATTAAGTATAACACATAAATATATATATTTAATTAAAAGTTACAACCTCTGAATTTAGCCTTACTTTAATATTCGGTTTTACTTATATATTTTTAAGGAACGAGTGTTTACCTAAAGAAAAAAAATTATTTTAATATTTTTTTAGTACCCATTGTTGTTTATTGTGTCCAATACGCGTTTTGGGATATTGTTTATAACTTTTTTAGTGCGTTCATCACCTATTTTGGCGCATTTCTCCTGGAGCCCAGCCTTGATATCTACTGAGGACAATTTTGGCGTTTTGTGAAAGCGCCGGTTCAACTCACTCCACAAATTCTCTATTGGATTGAGATCAGGTGATTAGAACGAAGTTTTCATTACATTTAGGTGGTCGTATAGGATCCAAAATCTTGTTTTGTGGGCTTTATGTATTGGGACATTGTCTTGGTAAAGCTTAAACGTTTGGAGAATGTCCATTTTATCCACCCACTGTCTTATTTTTTTCTTTTTATAACGTGTAGATAGGAATCTTGTATCATTATCCCATCGATTGATATCAGATTCTCTGTTCCGTTGGTGGAACTACATCCCCAGACCATGACGTGACTTCCGCCATGCTTTACTGTTAGCCTTAAAAATCTTTATTCCGAGGTCCGAATTGTGTTGACACCTTATAATCGTTGTCATATCGCTCCGAAACATATTCAATTTTCTCTCGTCCGGGTTGTGACGTCATCCCACCAGGTTTGATCCTTATTGGAGCACTCCTGGGCAAATTTTTCCGTCAACTTGTGATCCCATTCGCAGATCACTAATTTCCTTAGTGCAATTCGGCCGTTGTAGCCTTCTCTAATGATTGTGCGCCTTATTATCTGCGCTGAAACGAACTTTCCATTCTCGGCAAAGAGTTCAGCCATCAATTCCGGAACACTTCGTCGAGGATTTGCCTTCAACTTCCTCACCATTCTGGACTTTTCCCGTTCAGTCAGTTTTCTAGGTTGCCCATTTTGTTTAAAAAACGCGATCCTGCCTTCATTTCGGAATCTCCAAACAATATTAACAACAGTGTTCGGTTTCATCTCAAGAATTTGAGCAATGTCAGAGAATGTCCTGCCCTCCAAATGCAACTGAGGATGATTTTTCGCTGCTCCAACGATGAATTTTTTTTGTTTCCAGCCTATTTCAAACTGTACCCAGACAATGCAATATTGGCGTGGGTTTCTTCCTGAATAATGGATGCCATATGTCTCTTTTTCCGGGAGAACAGTTTTTTGCACTATTTGAGGCTTTTCGGAGTTGCCACATGGTTCTTTTAATCTGACTACGCCAAAAAACCGAATATTAAAGTAAGGCTAAATTCAGAGGTTGTCACTTTTAATTAAATATATATATTTATGTGTTATACTTAATAACCTCATATGCACATCAATGGAAAGGTGACATTCTGGGCTTTATTAAATAATTTGAAATTTTTTGATTATGCCTAGATTTGTAAGTTTATTCAATGATGAAAGTTGAATAAAAGAAAAACCGAATATTAATGTGATACACTGTATTTTCTATTTTGCATGAACGAACGTTTACGCTGCATGTGTGGCGGCAGTGCTGCCTGCGGACGCTAGCCGTGCCGACCAATGGTATATATATTAAATACATATACATACAAACATATGTATGTGCATGCATACAAACAGATGTTTTTGTTTGAACATGTTTCACTGTAAGTACTATCCATTGGGTATCACAATGACGATTTTAATAATGTAACCACATAATCGGGAATAAATGCAGAGAGTATTATACGGTCGGGCATGCTCGACTGTACCTTTTCTTTCTTGTTTAAACTTAAAAGGAATAGAAGCCCTAATGATACAAATTTGGGTGCACTGCATTGAAGATTTAAGTGTATGGAGTTCATTTCAAATCTGGCCTATTCGCTTTCATGACCAGAAAAAAACACAAAATGGCATACAAACTGGAAAGAGCAAGCTGAATTTTTAAGGAATATTGAACTAAAAGGGGACTGACAGATATTGAACTGGCAGAAGCACAATCTCGAAAATACAAACGGTGGAAACACACCCAGAAAACGTTTCGAATTTACTGAGTTGCCTTTTAAATTATCAGTAAAAACTTCAGATACTCAAATACCTACGTGTTAATTTTATGAGATATTATAACAAAATTTTAATAATTTAAAAAAAAAAGCAAGAAAGAAAAATGCAATCGAGCACGCCCGACGGTATAATACTTACTGCATTTTATTCCCGATTATATTATTATTACTATAAATTTATCGGTATTACAATGGATGGTACTTGCAGAAAATCATGTTGAAACAAAAACATATGTTTGTATGTATGTGCATACATATACAAATGACATTACGTCATACATATGTATGTATGTATATTCCATTGGTTGGCATGACCAGCGTCTGCGGGCAGCGCTGCCGCCACGCATGCAGCGTAAACGTTCGTTCATATGTTTAAATGTTTCTGCCTCGCTTGCACACATGCAATTACATTGCGTTCAATTATAAAGTTTGTTACGTGTCTAGCTCTCTTGTTTATGGTCGGATTTTTCTGCAGCTGAGATCTTATTCATACGGACAGATGGACAGACAGACAGACAGACGGACATGGCTATATCGACTCGGCTGATTATGGTGATCAAGAATATATATACTTTAAGGAGGCGTTACATACAAGCCTGTTACATACTTTTCAGAAACCCAATATAATCTTGCAGAGAGTATAAATACGGTGTACAAGATTTCTGGAGACCTACTGAATAAATCGACTTTAAAATTTGAAAGATATTCTCTGTAATAGTGTTGAGTTTTTGTATAATTGTTCTAATTAGAAATATAATAAAATTTGCGCAAAAAATGTAGACAAAAAATTCAAACAATTTTTGGTTTTAGCACCAAAATCTTGTGCGAAAAAAATCGTTGTCAAACGATATACAATACTATATGATAGCTATTTTTTTCAATCACCCAAATACTAAGTTGAATATATGAATGTATAAAAAATATGAAAGTTTTATTTAATTTTATGTACAAGTCACACATTGTTAAGGTCTTCTCTAAAATAAAGAAATAGAAAATTTTAAATTTTCCTTCTTTGAACTCCAGAAAATGAAATTTGATGTGTGTTTAACAGCAATCGCATCATAACTTTATCAGATATTGTCATAACTCCACTTGTGTTTCTCAAAAGTAAACAACTGTTTAAAAATGACAAATAATTAATACGTTATTACTCTATTCCCAGAAAAACAGTTTGTTTTTTTTTTTTTTATCTAAGCCCGGCTACAGCTTTGTTTAGCTTTTTTCACTTACATGCTAAAGGTGAAGGAAAAGTTGAAGAACGGACTTCACATTCGTGATTCATGTTATATCCAAAATTCTCAAAGCAAAATTACTCGTATTGCTTGTCAGTGCCCTAACGGTTAAGATTACTCAAAAAATCCCTTTAGTTACAAGAATAACTTGATTTAAGA
This sequence comes from Drosophila cardini, assembly GCA_018903735.1. Classification (NCBI taxonomy): domain Eukaryota; kingdom Metazoa; phylum Arthropoda; class Insecta; order Diptera; family Drosophilidae; genus Drosophila; species Drosophila cardini. Next base: position 30,395 of record JAEIGM010000132.1, read on the forward strand.
AAATTTCCTTTTTGAAAGAAATAGCGCGGATTGTGCACAGTCAGAGTGGAGGAAAAGTTAAAGATAGAAAAAAAAACAAGTTTAAAACTGGGGTAACTCTTGCGCCTCGACTAGTGGGGTTAATTAAGAATGTAATAATTAATATCTAGTACGAATCCCATATATTTACAAATTAATGTAAGTTCTATATAAGTTGTATTTTAAAATAAATAAAAGCTTTAGGTTGTCAGTCGGTTAACAGCTATATAAATTTTGCTAATAACTGTACTTATTTACACATATAGATTCTTGGCCCAAATAAGTACTTAAGCATATATTTTAGTCTTAATTTAAGCTAACTAATACTATAAATACCTGTAATTTATGTCTCGATCTCGACTAGCGCTCTCATTTTTTGGTGAAACATTTTTTTTCATCATGGATGATGGAGTTGCAGTAGTCGTATTCATTGGCGACGTTGAGATTGCTGTCATAAAATTTGGTAAAGTTACAACGGGGGTGTTGGTATTGCCCATAGTCACATTGGTACTGCAGCGCGGGACCGACTGATGTTGAATAGGTTGAGGCAACTGTGAATATGAAGTCAGTAACTGTGGAAGATGAGAGGGATACCCGGATTGTGAGAGCAATTGTGTATGCGCAGTTGAAATTAATTGCGGTGCAACCGTTACTGAAGTTACGGCGGGTACGGATAATGTTGTTGTTGAGATTGCTGACACTGTGGTTGACACACCAAATGCACCTGTGTATGATAAATGATGTGTATGACTTGAGTTTGCCAAATGTACTGTTGTTGTCGGGGTTGCAGGCATCGCACCCAAAGTCTGGCAAGCATTATTACTGGTAATCACATAACCAACAGGCGTAACTGGTCGCAATCCTGAAATTCCATTGACATTGTGCTGTTGGGATGTCGTTGTACTCGATATTGGTGCTTTAAGAGTTGTTGTTATTGGCGGATCACGGCAGCTGCGTGTATCATTACGGTGGGGCGATGTTAATGTGTTAGCAGCCACTATTGGCAACACTGAAGGAAGGTACTGTCCATGTGAAACGCTATTAAAAGGTGAATATAATGAGTAGTTTGTATAGGGTGTGCGATATGGCGTCGTTTGAATTAGCATAGGTAGTCCTGCACTCAAATGAGGTATCGCCGGTGATGCACTATGAAAAACCAATGAGCCTCCGTTTCCACATGTATTTCCTGAATTAAATGATGATTTTGAAATACTAGGAGTAGCTACTGCAACGTTGGATGTATTAGATGGCAAATCCATAGGAGCAGAAAGCACCTTGCCTCCTGAATGAGGTGAAATGCATGATAAAACCGCTGATGTTGCAGAACTAATGGATGGATAGGCAGTAAGAAAGCCATTAGCAACTGAAGTGGAAGGTATCGGTTGTAAACTAGTTGCGTTGTTTTGTAAATCTATAGGAATAGATGCTTCATTGCGTAAAGTTGATTTATCACTTGGTTTCCCGCTGATTGGAACTAAGACACTCGATGCTCGCTCGATAAATGAACTTCCTTTAAATTGTGTTGCCAAAACTGGCATTAAAGGAGCACCAGGCAACAACGAAGATGAAGGTCTTTGTTCTACACTTTCCGGTCCCACTGAAGTCACTACTTTGGTGCTCAAAATTACTTCCTGAGATGTAGCAGATGAAGGTGGTCTAAGCCGGCATCGGCCAGATGTTGATGCCAAATGTGAATCACACTCAAGACTGTTCCCCTAGAAAATAGTTTAAATTGTGAAAAAAAAAAACATTGTTCGTTTGTATAACTTACTTGTGGGCATACTATAGAATGAGACATGTTCACATCTAACAAATTGTTATCTGCACTTGATAGTGACTGTTGATTATCCTCACTTTCTGCAGAAGAGTTTGTTGATGATAAATTTACATTCGTAACATCTACGTTGTTTTGTATACCATCTAAAGAGCCACTGCTAACATTCTTGTTAATAATAGTTAAACATTCAACTGCATTTGCGCAAGTTAAAATATTCAACACAGGGCTTGTTCGTGACTCCAATAGTTCCATTGATGAACTTATTTCGCTGTCTCCGGCCGCTGATTTTTTGATCAACGTCTGCTCATGAAAATATTCGGAGGCCTTGCCCACTGTTTGAATGGGTGAAATATTCACATTAGTTGGTGTCGATGAAAAATCAAATGCAGCCACGTTCTCCGGATTCTGCTTAAATATAAAGGCGTACATTGATTAGTTTGACGTTTTATTTTTTTCATTTCATAGGCATTAACAAGTTACAATTATTACAGTTTTTCAGAAATACGTTACTTTACCCGCTTCACTATCACGCTCAAAATTATAATTTTTATGTTTGAAAGAATAATAGAATAAGTATTGTTATAAGAGGAAGACATTATAAACTCGTTAGTTAGGCAGCAGTCGAGCTAGCCCAAAACAAAATCCTTGTAGTGCATATCTTTCATACAGCTTAGAAATTTACGACCTTTCCCATGCGATGATATACACATAAAATGTGAGTTTAATTGAGAAAGCTCAACAAACACACAGTTTGTTCAACCGATTGGGCCTATGGGATATTTAGGATATAATTGTCGATCCCGACCGAAACTAGCACATTCCGACCGATTCGGCCTGCAAGAGCTAAAGGATATATTTATAAAGGATATATTTATATAAATATGTAATGTGTGAATCTTGCCACATTAGCCTTACTAGTTGCAAAGTTATCGTGTTATGATAAAGTTTTTCATTTACAATCTGCTTACAATAAGACGGATTTTCATTTAAAAATTGGTCGCTCTAGTTCCAATAGTCTCTGAGATCCAGGTGTTCAGACGGACAGACGCACGTTGTTATATCCACTCGGCTTTTGATGCTGCTTATCAAGAATAAATATCGTTTATGGTGTCGACAAATTAAACAGACCCTTGTACTATTTATGGACATAAAAATCAAAAATTCCTTGAAATGTATGCATTTAGAATACAAAATTATCGATGTGAAGCTTTCTTTTCTGTGGCGTTTTGCATAACCAAGCAACGAAATTATTGACTACGTTTTTTATCACTTACATGGCGAGCACTAGATTTTCTTCGAAAATAAGGAAGATTCAAATAGGCATACATCCGAAAAAAGTTGGGTTGCATATACATTGTATACTTCTTTTCTTTTTTTCTTTCTTTTACGGATAATAACATTGGCAGACATTTACCGGGCTGCCGGCTACGAGCTATAATAAAGCTTATTATAATGACTTGGTAATCGGGTAGTCCTCACGCTTCGGGAGAAGTCTTGATCGAATAACGTTTTAAATAATTTTCAAATGGAATATTAATATTTGCAATTTGATTAATATGTTTCCCAATATCATGATTAAAAATTTGTTTCACGACTTTGATGTGGCGGACCTTCGCTTCCCGCACACTCGTGGGACCAATTATGAACAGGAACGCAATAAACAAAAAAACAGTAGACACCGTCACTTTAGTAACACGTCGGGTGGGACATGACAATCCCTCACCAAAATCAGCGAAGGACAAGTCGGTCCCGAGACCAATTGGAGTTGATGGCAGGAGAGTAACGAAAAGACCGACAGTTACCGACAGGGTGCGCCTGTTATTCCCGAGGCGGGAGTTCTGGGCGAAGATGCTGCCGCATCCAGCAACTCCGATAGCAGAAAGGAGAAGAAAGCGTCCTTTCTGCCAGGAGGAGGGTGGCATTCATCCTATCTAAAAGCAGTGCAGCCGCCCAAGGCTAGCACTAAGAAGAGCGCCACCAATAAACGGCAGCGCTTCGCTAGAAACAAGATCATCATCGGTTTCCTAAGCTGGGGTGCCTCCGATGTTGTCATTCCCAGGGATAAGTGGAGGGCCGGGGAGAACGAGCTCCAAGTCAAATTACTCGGCATTCTCGAGGAGTCCGGACGCGCTCTGCCTAGATGATAAGACGCGGGGTATCAGGGCAGATTGACTGCGGTTGCCTGCCTTGATGAGCACTCCGTGTGCCTTTACAACTGCAAAATGGAAGGTTGCGAAAGTGGAGGAAGCGATCGGCATATCCAGGCAGATCATCCTTACACTGGATAAATCCTCCGCGGACATCTTTTCCAAGCCAGATGGCACTGTTAAATAAAGGCCTACGAGAGTCAAAATCCGGATCTACAAGTCAGATGTAAAGAGCAAGAGCGACTCGAATCAGGAGACCGACCTTGACATGGTCGAGCTATCTCTCGCGACGGAAGAATCAGAGGAAGATATCCTGGAGGGATATGCTTTGGAAGAAGCTTGCCAGGGGTCTCAGAAAGGATGTGGCAGTCCTTAAAGACCTCGGGGAGGAGGACTCAGCCGCAGACATTGTAGTGGTGGAAGAAGAATTTCAGTAGTAAAGACAATACAACTGCGTGCCTTGAACGCCTGGGAGCCCAGTTCTGTGGGATATGACCAGGATTACCCTCCTCCACAACTGTTTCTACACACGGTGAAGGCATGTGATAGTAAGAAGAACGACCTACTTATAGCTTGCGACACCAACGCTCATCATCATGGGGTAGCACTAATACAAACGTTAGGAGTGAGTCAATGTTCAACTTTATCCTCACCACTAGTTTATTTATCTGCAATATGCGTAACGAACCAACTTTTATTATTAAGAATACACGGGAGGTATTCGACCTTAATCTTGTTTCTAGCTTATTAGAGTCCCGCATACTATGATGGAAGGTTCTAAATGAACATTTCTTATCCGACCAAAGGTATACTCAAACTATTGTCTTACTTGGCATTCCACAAAGACATATTGGAATATTTTCACTTTTCATTTGGAGCGCCTGACCCCACCGTATCCGAACTTTTTCTGAACACCCACTTCCCAGGCTGCTCCAATAGCTCAACCATATCAGCTTACACGGCACAACGGGCTGACGAAGGCCCGTCCCTAACACTTATCCGCAAAAGAAACATCATATGGGCTTTAATTCTTTTAAATTCCCAAGCCTAAATGGCATCACCACTGCTCGATTAATTATCGCTGCAGTCATAGCAACCTCTTGGCTCCAACTGATTTACAAGGGCATTCGCTTGTCGGGTCTAGTACCCAAGCGTTGACTGCACTCAAGGATTATTTTTATACACACATTTTCACATTGTAACCCAAGGACTTTAGACCAATAAGTCTTCCTTCGTTTCTCCCAAGGTGCTTGAAAAAATTCCACAATCCTGTTTTTTGGACGCACAGCATGTGTATCGCAAAGGCAGATCGACGGAGACACCCCTGAAATGCATGTATTGGGGAGGGAGCACAGAAGGCCACTGTAGCTCTCTTTACATTCGTAAAGTCTATAGTCCTGAAACTCTTTTTATAAATTCTTTTATAACCCGATGGCTATACCCTGCTATAATTTGTCCCATACTAATGTATGAAGTTGTATGACCAAGCTTACTAAAATACATATACTCTAGGAGAACTAAGCATCACCCCTGAGGAGGCCCTAGACGCCATCCTTTATCTCCCCCCCCTCTAGTATTCTGTCAGAACTCATTTTTTCCATTAATAAAGTGGACTACTGCACTTCGAAAGAGTTTATTTCCACTCCTCTCAAGTTGGTCTTTCCACCGAGGACGAGGTATATAATGTCCCTAATCCTTTAGACTCCCGGACCATTACCGTGTTTTTCAGGCAAAAGTGTCTGCTATCAAGGAAGCTCTTAATATCTTAGAGCATGGGTCCTCATTCCGGTCCCTGGACACAGCGGCATCAAAGGCAACACAACTGCAGATGACCTCGCAAAGCTAGGTACAGTCTCCTATCCCGACACTGACAGCTGGAAAGTTTTCATGCCTCTAGCGACTTGCAGAATGAAAATCATTAATTAGTTCGAACGCTTAGCCAACCTAAGGTAGGAGGTGACACCTAGATGTAGGATATCTCGTCTATAATCAGATCAGTATAGACGACTATTATCACATAAACTGACGGCAATGATTCCAAACTTGCTAATGAATCAAGCCGAAATTCCATATTGCAATTTGCCAACGATTAAGTAAATATGGTATCTCAAAATCAGCTTAACTAGGGGAGCTGAAAAATTGATAAAGCGCTTGAGTGGGTAATCATAGGTCGCTAGAAGGAAAATTTGGCTATAATAAAATAATACAATGATTTCCACAACTAAAAAGTTAAAAAAAACAGTTAATTTTATCTGTTTTACAGGAGTTGGCCAGGTATAGGTTTAAATACAATATAAATATACCATTTATTTAATACTAATTAGTTTACTTTCTTCAAATTCTTTTATTGGTCCTTGCTAGCCGATTTGTGGTCCTAATAGATCTTTTCTCAATATTTGGTTTGTCGAACTGATTTCGCTAATTTAAACGACTGTTTTTAAAATGAATACATTTATGACTGTATACGACAGTTTTGAAAATCGCAGACTGTTATTTTTTTTTTGTATTGTTTGAAAAAATACTTTGAACCCTCTAAAATAAGGTACAATAGTAGGTACAGACGGAAACACTTTTTTTGCCATGAAATGTTGAGCATTTACCGAAGCTTTCCATAAAGTGTTCGTATGGGAGGGCGCGTTTTTTCTCAAAACAGCTTTCTTCTTTCCTTCGGTGTACACGATATTTTGAAAACGTCTTGTTTGATGAGTCTAGAATTTAAGATACATTTTCTTAGAAACATTGTCTAGTAATCAATCGTTCCTTTTGTCAATCTTATACTTATTTTCCATTTTATAAACATCCTAGCACTATTTTTTTTTTTAAACGAAACCTATTTGTGAGTAGCCGAAGGATTAATTGCTAGATAATCTTTTATAATATAGTACCGTTATTTTGTTGCTTTTTGGATTTCTGATTATCCAATCTTCAGCTACGATGGACACCGTAAGCTCGCTTTTTAAGAGGCCTGCAGCACCCTCTACAGCATACATTTTTATAAAATTAAAATAGTTTACGTTTTTGAAGAATGATTATATAACTTAAAAACAAGAAAGAAAGGTTATCTCCGGCTCGCCGAAGATTAAATATCCTTGCGTTCATTTGGATTTAGTTGCCAGTTGTTCATATGGATGCTGTATGATATAATAGTCCGATTTAGATGAAATTTGGTCAGTATATAGGGAATAATAGCAAATGACTATAGCGTGAGTTTGGCTGAAATCGATCAGACACTAGAAATTTTCATACTAAGCCTTTGAACCGATTGTTCCTATGGCAGCTATATGATATAGTGGTTCGATCCGAATGAAATTTAATCAACAGCTAGGGAATGATAGCAAATGCTTATGACATGAATTAGGTTAAAATGTTCATACCAAGCGTTCTCAGCATTTTCAACCGATAGTTCCTATGGCAGCAATATGATATAGTGGTCCGATCTTGATGAAATTTAATTTGCACATGGGATTTGGTATTAAATGCATCTAGGCTAAATTTGGTTGATAGCTAAAAAAAATTTTTTTTTTTAAACCGATTGTTCCTATGGGAGCTATATTATATAGTCATCCGATCAGGCCTATTTTAACATATGAAATGCGTGCAGAAAGAATACACATTTGTATCAAGTTTTATCAAGATAGCTTTAAAACTGAGAGACTAATTCGCATAGAAACAGACGGGCATGGCTATATCGACTCGCCTGTTGATGCTGATCAAGAATATTTATACTTAACGGGGTCGGAGACGCCTCCTTCAATACGTTACAAACTTCGTGACAAAATTTATATACCTTCTGCAAGGGTATAAAAATATATACATTCAGAACTAGTCTTTTATTTGCCTCAAACTGCCGAATACAGCGTAATTTACCAACGATTTCATATACTGTGGTTATTAAAAGAGTAACTGCAAACTCTGCTCAGGTTATTTCCAACGACTTATAGCAGTTTTAGGATTCCGATTATAATATAAATACTTTAAATTTTAATTATGCAAAACTGATCATGGAAAATTCGAATTTAAGCAAGCTAAACACTTTCAAACCGGTTGTTTTGCCTGGACCGTGTGAAGTTCCAGGCTGTGTGTTAATAACTTGAAAATTTGTTAAAGCCACTGCAAAACTTTTTTAAGTTTACAGTTGAATCGTTCTGTTCTTATGTCGTTTAGAAAGTATCCTTTTTCATTCCTCTTCATAAAAGATAAAGCAAATGTAATGTCTGTGACTACAGATGCATATCAAGTTATCTGCGATTCCCAAGACTTTTACGAAATTAAAAACTTCCCAACAGTCAAATTTCTGTAGATCTATGATTTTGCCTTGCCACCACCAGGTTTATGAAGAATTATCAAATATGAAGTGAGTGGTAACTTGATACAATTCATTTCGTTCGTTTTACATAGTTTTATGACCTCATTTGCCATAGCGAATTTTTTGGTACTTGCTATTTGTACGCACTCATTCACGATGCTCGGCTTACTCTATTTGCAAATACGAGTAAGTGGCAGACCGAGTTGAGCAAGTGTACGGGTACTTTGTTTTGAGTTTCGAATGCACTGGTGCTGGCCTCTAGTACATAGTGACCAAATATCCCCAATTTGGACTACTATGTATATCAAATAGGTGTCATAAGAAAAATCAATCGAAAATATTCTCTAATATTTCCTTCTAAAACAAAAGTAGCTCTAGCGTCCGTCATCTGAACGAACATATTATTATACCAAATTTTCAATCATGTAATAAAACTTAAAAACCAGAATCCAAAAGTTTCTGGGCGACTAAAGCATTCTTTTTTATATATTCTGTCAAGAAAGTACCTGGAATGATTTTTTTTCAATCGCGCGTCACACATCTGTATACAATATTTCCTGCAGAGTTTGCAAAACTGTCCTCTATAATGATGCAGAGTTTGAAAGCGATCTGTCGACTAGATTGTATTTCACATTCAATTATATCAATCAATTTTAGGTGTACTCGGCGATTTTCTCTATGGATAAATATATCGAATAAGAAAATTTTCTTAAATTTTGTGTTCTAAACGGTATTTGGTCTGCCAAAACTTCAAGGCCTATAGCAAGTGTGCGTCTCAGTGGCTGCTCAACTCGTTTAAAGAGAGTTAAATTTTTTTTCAAACAATTTATCGGAAGAAGGTGGCTGAAGACATGCTTAAGCTAGTGAGTTTTATAAGCAAACAATTCCACAGACGGCTGAATGACGTTATCCACAAAAGTCGAAGCCCAAAAAAGTGAAAATCGCCGAGTACACCAGATCAATAAAAAATTAAGCCATTATTATTATTATAAGTAAGCTATAATGAAGGAACTCTAATAACAGCGGCAGAATTTTTCATAATAGCGGCAGCAAGCAATGTCGTTCTCACTGCATTTTATGATCAGAATGAAAACAGATAAGAGCCCCTGGAAATATTAACAATTGTAAAAAAATGATGTGGTTTATGTTATAATCAAGTAGCACACCAAGATCTTTAACTAACAGTATGCGTTCGAGATAACATTATCAATCATAAAGTGAGCTTAAAAAACAGTGACTTTGTTATACGTCATAAAAAGGAATTTGTTTAAAACATGAAAGATTGATATGATCGCCTCTCGACTTCAGGATACCCGATACTCAGTTTTATTATGTTTTAAACATTGGAGTATATAAATAACAACGACTCGAGTGAGTTTAATTAAGAAAGCTTGGTCAATGCGAATTCATTTTATGTACTTATTCATATTTTGAGCGTATTTTTGGCAAATGTATTTTGTGTGAGATGGCTTGGTAAATACAGAAATATTTCATTCATGTTAAGGTTTACTTTTTGACTTATTCTGGGTAAAAAAGATATAGACTAGTGGTCTGATGAATCAAACTTGGCCAGTACATTTAATCCCTGTGTAAATTAAAACAAGAAAGAATGCTATAGTCGCCTCGCGACTTTAGGATACCCGTTACCCAGTTTTATTATATTATTAACAAAGGGATATGATAATATTAATAGAACCATCGTATTATTAACAAAGGGGTATGATAATATTAATAGAACCATCGTTTCGCAATCGACGCTAACGAGTTTAATTCAGATGGCTTGGGAAACACAGAAAATTTTCATAAAATTTCATATTTCAGGCGTATATTTGACCGATTGTCCCTATGGGAGCTATATGATATAGTCGCCCGATTTGGATGAAACTTGGTCAGTATACTACATAGGCTGATAAGTGGTTAGATTTTCAGTGAAAACAATTTTTTGTTGTACACAATGTAAATTTTTCTTTAACATAGAATCCTTCCTGGGAAATACATTTAGTATAGCGGTTCTCTAACATTTCTATACCTTTTTTATAATACGAAACATCTGAGTCCTCAAAATACAACTCTTTCTGCGAGATGACATCATTTTAGTAAAATTTTTTTCCCTGTAGCCACCTTTTCAAGTTTGGGAACAAATAATAATCACTGGGGGCTAAATCTGGCGAATAAGGTGGGTAAAGAACCAATTCGAATCCCAAACCGATGATTTTGGCCATCGTTTTGACGGAGGTGTGAGCTGGTGCGTTGTCATGGTGGTACAAAACTTTTTTCCTTGCCATATGGGGCCGTTTTTTTTTTTAATTCTCTCTTTAAGTATGTCCAAAAGTGCAACATAGTATACTCCTGTCATTGTTCTACCCTTCTGGAGATAATCTATGAATAGTATACCATAGGCATCCCATAAAACGGAAGCTAGAACCTTCCCAGCCGATCGTTGGTCCTTTGCACGTTTTGGTCTGCTTTCACCGATGGCGAGCCACTCGGCTGACCTTCGATTTGACTCTGGTGTATTGTAATAGATCCATGTTTCATCCATTATTATGAAGCTGCGAAAGAATTCAGCTCGATTTTGTTTAACAATGCCAAGCCAGCCCTGAAAGCATCGACACGTTGTTGCTTTGGTCAATTGTGAGCAAACGCGGCACCCACCTCGCCGATAGCTTTCTCATATCCAAGATGTTATGCAAGATATGTCCAACTTGTTCTTTTGAAATGTTTACATATATATACAATTTCCAGTAATTTAATTTTTCTGTCTTTCATAACGATTTCATGAACTTTTCGAACATTTCCTGAAATAGTAGCCTCTATTTCGGTCTCTTTTAAATTCAGCAAACCACCAGTAAATAGTTGCTCTTGATGGATGAGAGTCGGGATAACATTTCTGTAACCATTCTTTATCTTGTGCGACATTTTTTGCCATCAAAAAAAAAAGGTTTTTTGAGAAGTCGAAAATCTTCCTTTTCCATTTTTGCCGTCTGAAGCTAAGATGGCGTAACTTAATAAATTTTAACTTTTCATTTATAGCGGGGATTACCAAAAATTTGTTTATAAAGGCCTACAATTGTCCAACCCATTGATAAAAATTAACAACTTTTCCCACCTTCATACAAATTTTAACGACTTAACAGCCCATGTAGTATGTACTCCCTAGACGTGTACTTTCTGTCAATTTGGTGTAGATAGCATTGCTCACAAAAAAGTTTTCTATACTAAACATACATGCTATTTTCACCTGTTTTCACCTTTGTATGAACATAGAACGCCCTACAGTGGGCGTGTCAAAAACAAAAACAAACTGGTACTGCTTGGGCATTTTATTTTTCATTTGCGACCCCTCGGGCCTTTCTAGCTCTTATAGTATCTGAGATCCTTTTGTCCACACAGACGGACATGGCTATATCGACTCGGCTATTCATATATATCTCAGTAACTATGGCACTTGGGAATATCAATTTTTGTAGGCAGGTTCCTTGAGACGACACAAATGCAATGCCATTAAAATTTTTCGGCTACCATGCCCCCATTTCGCTAAAGATAATAAACAACTTTCAAATTTGCAGGCCGTTTTAAGGGCATTTCTTCTTATCGTAAAGAATTGTAATTTAAAACAAGAAAGAATGCTATAGTCGCCTCGCGACTTTAGGATACCCGTTACTCAGTTTAATTATATTATTAATAATGGGATATAATAATAATAATAGTACAATCGTTTAGGTAATCGACCCTATTGATTTTAATTCAGATGACTTGTGAAACACAGAAAATTTTCATACAAATTCATATTTACAGAGTATTTTTGACCGATCGTCCCTATGGGAGCTATACGATATAGTCGTCCGATTTGAATGAAACTTGGTCAGCATGTTTATATCATATATATTCTGTGTAAGTTTCACTTCGATTGCTTGACCAATGCAAAAGTTATTCATATAAATTCATATTTGGAGCGAATTTTTGACCGATTATCCTTATGGGAGCTATACGATATAGTTGTCCGATTTGGATCGAACTTGGTCAGTATATGTACTCCCTAGACGTGTACTTTCTGTGTCAATTTGGTTTAGATAGCATTGCACATAGAACGCCCTAAAGTGGGCGTGTCAAAAAAACAAAAACAAACTTGTACTGCTTGGGCATTTTATCTTTCGTTTGCGACCACTCGGGCCTTTCTAGCTCTTATAGTCTCTGAGATCCTTTTGTTCACACAGACGGACATGGCTATATCGACTCGGCTAGTCATGCTGATCAAGAATATATATACTTTATGGGGTCTGCCATGCCTCCTTCTCCCTGTTACATACATTCCAACGAATACAATATACCCTTTTACTCTACGAGTAACGGGTATAATTAGTTTGAAGACAAAATATATTAAACTATCCTGAGAGTTGCATATAAATATCGGACAATAACAAAGTTTTAAATTGAACGCAATGTCAATACATGTGTGCAAACGAGACAGAAACATTCAAACATATGAACGAACGTTTTCGCTGAATGCTTGCCGTGCCGACCAATTGTATATATATTACATATACACACATACATATATAGGTATGTGCATACATAGAATGTCAAACGTATACGTATTTGCATACATACAAACAGATGTTTTTGTTTCAAAGTGTTTTATTGCAAGTACTATGAGGTGATATACTCGGACACCGATTTTATTAAAATAATCGGGAACAAAATGCTGAGAGTATTAAACGGTCGGGCGTGTTTTTATTTACCTTTTTGAAAAATTACCAACAAATTTTCGAAAGAAAAAATACAATCAGATTTGTTTTAAGTCGAAATCGTCATTTTTCTCGATGATCCTTTGCTCAAAAAGGAAATGTTCTATCATCACACTTCGATGGCAGTTTAATATCGAGTCGTAAAGCAATCATTTACAAAGAAAATGTGGAATGGACATGGACACAATCGAGATTTGATAAAAAATTGGGTAAGAAGATTGACCCGTAAAATGGGAAATGGGCCTATCTTGAATGATTCTTAGCTGAAACAAGAAAGAAAAGTACAGTCGAGCACGCCCGACCGTAGAATACTCTCTGCATTTTATTCCCGATCATCTTAATAAAATCGATATCCGGGTATATCAATTAAAAGTACTTGCAACAAAACACGTTGAAACAAAAACATCTGATTGTATGCATACACACACATATACATTTGACATTATATGTATGCACGCACATATGTATGTGTGTATATGTAATACATACACAATTGGTTGGCACGACCAGCATTCGCGGGAAGCGCTGTCGCTAGCGAGCAGCGAAAACGTTCGTTCACATGTTTGTATGTTTCTGTCTCGCTTGCACTCATGCAGTGATATGGCGTTAAATTATAAACTTTGTTACGTGTCTAGCTCTTTTGTTTATAGTCCGATTAATATGCAACTTTCAGGATAGTTTAATATATTTTGTCTTCAAATGAATGTGAAATAACAATACTGTACGATAAGAACATATGCCCTAAAATCGGCATTGAAGTTTAAAAATTGTTTTATTTTTTGTGGGAAAAGGGGGCGTGGCAGCCCAAAATTTTTAATGACAATGCATTTATGCCGTCTCTAGGAACCTCCATACCAAAAAGGGTATTCCTAAGTGCTATAGTTATTGAGATATTCGCCTAAAACACCAATTTTTTCCGAGGTGTTTCTAGTTTTTTGCTCATTGTGGGCGAACGGGGCGTGGCATCGAAAAAAAAAAGATTCTTGTATTGACTGACTTAATATCGAGTCGATTGTGACCAAATTCAAACTTGTAGCTCTTACCATCTCTGAAATCTGTTTGTTCATACGGACAGACGGACATGGCTATATCGACTCGGCTTGTGATGCTGATCAAGAATATATATACTTTATGGGGTCTGCCACGCCTCCTTCTGCCTGTTACATACTTTTTTTTTTTGCACAAACCCAATATACTCTCTCTTGCAGAGAGTATAAAAAGGACTGAAGCCCACTGTGCTATATTAAAGATCAAGACTTAAATACCTGCAGACCAATTTAGTGCCGACTTTTCAAACGCAACACATATCTTTGAACCAATTAATTCTGCACAAGAGCCATCAATCACCATCAAAAACCAGAAAGAATGCTATAGTCGCCTCGCGACTTTAGGGTACCCGTTACTCAGTTTTATTATATTATTAACAATGGGATATGATAATAATAATAGTACAATCGTTTAGGCAATGGACCCTAGTGAGTTTAATTCAGATGGCTTGGGAAACCCAGAAAATTTGCATACAAATTCATATTTACGGCGTATTTTTGACCGATCGTCCATATGGGAGCTATATGATATAGTTGTCCGATTTGGATCAAACTTGGTCAGTATATGTACTCCCTAGACGTGTACTTACTGTTTCAATTTGGTTTAGACAGCATTGCTAACAAAAACGTTTTCTATACTAAAACATGCTATTTTTGCCTGTTTTTACCTTTGTATGCACATAGAACGCCCTAAAGTGGGCGTGTCAAAAACAAAAACAAACTTGTACTGCTTGGGCATTTTATCTTTCATTTGCGACCTCTCGGGCCTTTCTAGCTCTTATAGTCGCTGAGATCCTTTTGAGATCCTTTTATTTTATGGGGTCTGCCATGCCTCCTTCTCCCTGTTACATACATTCTAACGATTGCAATATACCCTTTTACTCTACGATTAACGGGTATAAAAACCTAATTTGCTCGTGAAATTGACGGACTTTCATTCCAAACATTATAGTCTCTGAGGATTAGGTGTTAATACAGACGGTGGGCGGACATTGCTATATCGTATCGGCTGTTGACGCTGATCAAGAACATTAATATGTACTTTCTGGGGTCGGACAAGCATCCTTCCACCTGTTACGCACATTTCGCTTCTGACAATCCTAATAAACTCTTGTACTCTTTATAAGTACGGAGTCTCACAACATATATTTTTAAAAACTATTAGCATATTTGATCAATTTAATAAAGGGTAAAAAAAGATACGAAAATTTCCGAAAAGATAAATAGCACCACTTTTCGATATACGGGAAACATTATCGAAAAACATAAATATATGTAACAAAGTATGACTTAACGTAAATTAAAAATATAAAATAAGCATTTTCCTTATTTTCTAATTCGATTTTCAACAGGATTCAGGTTTGGTGACTGTGCAGACCACTCCAAAACGATCACATCATTTTCCTGGAACTATTTCTTAACCTCTGTGCGGAGGATTGGGGGTCATTGTCTGCATTTTATTACCGATTTACGATTATATTATTAAAATTGGTATTGCTTATATCGCAATGGATAATACTTGCTGAAAATCATGTTGAAACAAAAACATCTGTTTGTAGGTACATTTGACATTATATGCACATGAAACGTAATCGTTCGTTCATATGTTTGTATGCTTCTGTCTCGCTTGCACACATGCATAGACATCGCATTCAAATATAAATTTTGTTTTATGTGTAACTATCTTGATTATAGTCGGATTTTTATGCAACTTTCAGAATAATTTGATGTAATTTGTCTGTAAACGAATTTAAAATAACACTGTATCACAAGAACGACAAGAACATAAAAACGGCATTCAAATTTGACCAAAATTTTTAGTGGCATTGCATTTTGCTGGAACCTGCGTAGCAAAAGTTAAGTGCCATAGTTACTGAGTTGTTCGCCAAAAACATCGATTTTTTCCGAGGTGTGTCTAGTTTTTGGCTCATTGTGGGCAAATGGGCGTGGCATCGAATAAAAAATAACAAGAAAAAAAATTTAACTTCGGGTCACCGAAGATTAAATGCCCTTGCAGTCATGCATACTGCGTTAATTTGGTTGAAATTACCAAATGTTCCTATGGAAGCTTTATGATATAGTAGTCCGATTTGGTTGAAATTTGGTAAGCATATAGGGAATTTTGCTGTAATCGCTCAATAGACACTGAAAATTTTCATACTATGCATTTGAACTGATTGTTCCTATGATAACTATATGATATAGTAATTCAACCCTATTGAATTTTAGTCAACATATGGGGAATAATAACAAATGCATATTGTGTGAATTTGGTTTAAATCGCCCATTCGATACTGAAAATTTTCATACAAAACGTTTTCAGCATTTTTAACCGATAGTTCCTGTGGCAGCTATATGATATAGTGGTCCGATCTGGATGAAATTTAGTTAGCTCGTGGAATTTGGTACTCAATGCAAATAGGCTCAATTTGGTGGAGATAGCTCAAAAAATTGTTAGACGCACCAAATGCTTGTTTCAATAATTTGTTCTATTTACTATTGAGTATGCATTACTTATCGAAAATATTTTTACTATCGAAGTTCGAATCTTGTTCGAAAAAAATTTGCTTACTGTTCGCTGATTCGCGCAAGCATAACGGTGCTTTCGAAGTTTCAAAAAATTTCTATTGAAACACGTGCATTTTCTGTTAGTCATTGAAATAGACGCACTTCGCATTTGTTTGTCTTGTGGTAAGATCTGCCGTTATTTTGGTAAAAAAATAACTTAGAATTAAGAAATCATTTATTTTCCAGCAGTTTCTAAAATAAAAATGGGAAAAGCTGCTACATTGAGCTTGGCAAAAAACAGACTTTTTTCATGCACACGGTCTATCAAATAGAAACATTGCCAAACATCTAAAACGCAGCTCCGGAACTGTAGACAGATATTTAAAAGACCCCAAATCATATGGGAAAAACTTAGGCGTCTAAAAATTAAGAAAAAACGCCTCTAAATGCTACACGAAAAGAAAAACGGCTTCAATATGCGAAAGAATACATGGCATGGACTGTTCAATCTGGCACTCGATTAAATGATTGGCGTTCAGTGGTCTTTACTGATGAAAAACGTTTAAATTTCGACTTTTACTTTATGATTTGAGAAAAGATGAGCTGTATTTAAGCCGCCATCACAGCCGAGAAGGTGGAGTTATGGTGTTAGGTGCCATCACTTTGTATGGTACACTGTAATTCATTTTTATTGATCAGAAAATGAACGGTGAGCGCTTTAAAACCTTGTTAGAATCCGTATTTCCAAAGTTTAATGATCTCTTCGGACCAATCCCATGGATCTTACAAAAAGATGATGCCCCGATTCATAATGCTCCAGTAGTGAAATCGTTTATTGCCAGTCAAAACGTTAATATCATGAAACAACAATATGAAGATAAGGAAACACTAATCGATGCAATTCAACACTCTTGGAGCGAGATATTCCTTAGCTACCTTGACTCCCTGTATCGTTCTATGAAGGACCGCATATATGAAGCTATTTCGAACAAGGGAGGCAGTACTCATTACTGAAACTATTTTTAAATTATTAAATATAAGACTCAAATTATCTAAAAATTAAATTTTAATATATGTTACTTTATTTAAAATAAATTATTTAGTTTTAGTGCGTCTATTCTAGTGACCAAAACAAAGTACCTTATTTAACACAGCTTTAAAAAACTGTTTAAAAAAAAATAATTTTGTCGTATTTCTGTACTTCTTCAAAAAACACACTTAAAGTGTCATTAAACAATCAAGATTTTTGCATATCAACTTTTTTTCAATTTTCTGTACTTCTTCAAAAAACACACTTAAAGTGTCATTAAACAACCAAGATTTTTGCATATCAACTTTTTTTCAATTCTTTCAAAATAAAAAGTTATAATTCAAATTTGAATGCAACTACGAGTGCGTCTAACCTATTGACGAGCAGTGTAGTCTTCCGATCTGGCCGATTTTAACACATGAACTGCGTGCAGAGAGAATACACACACCTGTACCAAGCTTCATCAAGATAGCTTCAAAACTGAGAGACTAGTTCTCATAGAAACAGATGGACATGGTTATATCGAACCGGCTGTTGATGCTGATCAAGAATATATGTACTTAATGGCGGCGGACACGCCTCCTTCTATGCGTTAGAAACTTCGGGACAAAAGCAATATACCCTCTGCAAGGGTATAAAAAGATTCTTGTATTGACTGGCTAAATATGGAGTCGAAATTGACTAAATTCGAACTTGTAGCTCTTACTATTTTTGAGATCTGTTTGTTTATGCGGATAGACGAACATGGCTACATCGACTCGGCTTGTGATGCTGATCAAAAATTTATATATTGGGTTTGGGAAAAGTAATGTCGCATTTTATCAATAGTCGGCGACATTCAAGCATATCTTGTGTTTTACTATCGGTTTTGCTGTGTGTTTGGTGGGACTGGAAGGGGATCATCCACTATGAACTGCTTAACTATGGCCAGACCCTCAATTCAGTCCTCTACTGTGAGCAGCACGACCGTTTGAAGCAGGTGATTGACCAGATGCGACCAGAACTGGTTAATAGGAATGGTGTAGTGTTCCACCAGGACAACGCTCGGCCGCACACATCATTAATGACCCGCCAAAAGCTATGAAAACTTGGTTGGGATGTCCTATCGCATCCACCGTATAGTCTGGACCTGGCACCAAGTGGCTACCATCTTCTTTGGTCCATGCAAAAAATGTTCTTGGTGATACTGAGTTGGTCTCAAAAGAGGCTTGCGAAAACTGGCTCTCTGAGTTTTTTGCAAATAAGGAAGGGGGTTTTTATAAGGGGGATAATGACGTTGCCTTCTAAATGGAAACAAGTTTGCGAACAAAACGGTGCTTATTTGAATCGGATAATTCTAAGTATGTTTGGAGCTCTTTGCAGACTTGCACTTCATCAACAGCAGATTAGGTATAGTAATGACCGTCTGTATGGCCCCCTGCCCTTATGAACAGCTGTATCTCAGAGACTTTAAGAGCTAGAAACAGTGAAATAAGAATGGAAGTCTATATAACTCCAATAGACCAAATCGGTCGAAAATCGGTGATTTGTATGTAAAAAGGTACTGTATTATGTGTACTGGGTCTTTTACAGTCGGCTTGCTACACAGTGGCCTTACTAACTAGTTTATAATATTTCCTGGAGATTAAAGTTAAAGTGCTTTTGGATTAAAATGTCGAATAATTAATTATCCGTTTGTCATATTTCTTTTTTCAAGTGTCTCTTGTGTTTAAACTTTCATCTTTCAAGTGTAAACTTAGTAAAATAGAATAAATTTAAAATCTACAATTTTAATATTTTTTCCACTGTCTTTTAAAACTATCAAAGCATTAACAGTTTGAGCTTACCATTTTTTCACTTTGAGGTTTATCACACTGAAATTTGAACCAAAATTTAATATGATATATTTATTTATATTTATAAAAAAAACTTACGATATTAGATACTATGTTGTTGCTACTACAATGATCTGGAATCTGAGAGAAAAAAGTTATGTGTCCACCAAACTGATGAATTTTATTTTTAATTACCTCAGTAAAATTTTCACTTTGATCATGATTTTTTTCAGGTAAAGTATTGGTTTCAACTACTTGCGCTAAGCCAAAGTCTTGAATTTCCAGTGTAGATCCCACTCTAACAGCTGATGTAGTTTCATCTTTATTGGTTTCAAAAGTATTCCGCTTCTATTGTAATAATAAAATGTTTTAATTTGCTCTTTAAACAAATGGGTTACACTCACTTTGATTTTTTGACATGGAGATGACGTGAGCAAAATGCTAAGATTAGTATTTGCTGCAACTGTATCTGTTGATTTTGCGCATTTAATGTCAACATAATCGGTTGCCTCGCTTTTTGGTTGATTAGCATTGACGGTGGAATTTTGAGATTGTTCACCGTTACATTCACTTTTACCAATGGTTCTTGGATCCTTGTGGGGCACAACGATATTTACGGACAACGGCGAATGACATGAGATATCTGCCATTTGTTGTTCATTACCATTCTCTAGTAAACAGACATTGCTGCTGGTATTAACGGTCTCTGTGATTGAAGTACTACAGCAGTTAGAAACAGAAGACTCGACTTGATTGGACTGGCCCATTGGACTTATGTGTTGGATATTACTAATTTCACTTTTATTTGGATTTCTATTAATGTTTATGCTTATATTACTTTTATTGCTAGCATTGACAGTCGACTGCTCTTGTCGATATTGATCTCCTCTCCAAGCAACCCCAGCTTCTGAATCTGGTCCTGTGCACATACTTGGCAAAGGTACCGTGTATGCTGTATTGCAATTGTTATTTGATATATTGTTACTAATGTTACCGCTGTTAGGAGTAACCACAACTGCATTTCCAATGGCAAGGCCACGCGCATGGTGATTGACTTCTTTCAAACTATTATTAGCTACTGATAAGCTGCAAAGGTTCGTAGCACGAAGTGTGTGCGGAAGTGGTTGTCCTGTATCGATGATCTTTGGCATTTTCATTTCCTCTATGCTGTAGGTGCATGTTAACTCTTCCAGTGCCGAAAGACGTTTCTCTTTTCGTTTTTGGCCCACTTTAATAGCGAACTATATATATATATATATATTTATGTGTATAACTCAATTTACACTGTTGGAAAAAATAATAGAACCGGCATTTTCAAAATCATCTCCCATACATTTGAAGCAACTTCTAAGTCTAATGTCTGTATGTTAAAATAATTTTAGCATCTACTTTTTTTGCGATATCATTTATTCAGATTTACCGGAAAACTGTTTCAAAAAATAGGTTAGTTTAGATGCCAGTGTTTGAATTGGAAAAAAATGTAGCATGTTATCTTTAAAATGCAAAGATACTTTAAAGTATTTAATAAAAAATAAGATGTGTCATGAAAAATTTATACAAAAATGATCTATTTATTTGTGTACAAAGGATAAAATCATTAATTATCTGTTACACAATATAATATATTATATTACATATTATAACTTTCTGTTTACGACAAAATAGCGACAGAGTAATAATAACAGGCCACTTTTTAAGGATCGTTCATTGTCGAATAACGGTTAATGTTGGAGCGTTGGTGTCGATTGTGCGGGACTTTTATGAGACTTTAATACCCAGTCTATACATTCGCATCGTCATATAGAAATTGCTTCTCTACTAACTTTTCCAAGTTATTAAAGATCATTTATTATTTTTATATCCGTTACTCGTAGAGTAAATGGTTGTACAAAAAATTATTCAAAAGTTAACAACAGGTGGACCCTATAAAGTATATATGTTTTTGATAAGTATCAATAGTCCGTCCGCTTGTCTGAACAAATGGATCCCATACTTAATTCTTTTCTTCTGCTGAAAGTTCGGTTTTTTCAACGCTAAGCTTGCAGAGCAAGTGCCGGCATTTCCAGGCGCTATGTGTGATTGTCTAGTTGTCAAAGGCCCGCAGGGTTTAAAGACTGTGTGCTTACTGCCAAAAACCGAAAAATTGTTCCGTATCGCATCTACTTAGTAAAACCCAATTTCCGGCTTATAATCTTAATAGTTAAAAGTATAAAAAAAATAAATGTTTTGTTATTTTCTCTCGATAACAATTAATAAAAATGGCATAACAAGGATCATGGGGTCCTATAAGACCTTCCAATATTTTATGTAATGTGTGAAGAAAATTCGATAAGGAAGACACATAAAAATACAAATAAAAGGCAGGCTTTCTCCCGACCGTAGAACACGCTGTGAGAATAAAGGGATTAGCTCAGATTTGTTTGAAATGTCGACAAGTTAAAATGCTTGTACCTGCAAAACTAATAAATCCTCCGATTAAGGGATTTTACGCAGTTTTGAGGCCAAAAGAGACCTTTTATCAAGGATTTATCCTGAAGAGACTTCTGAATATATTCATTAGAAACTCCCTTGTGGTTATTAAACCATCCTTTTAACCAATTTTTATAGTCTCTGGAAGAGTATATTTGGTTAGTGAAAAGTATTAAACAGGCAGAAGGCGGCGTGGCAGGCCCTATAAAGTGTAAATTTTCTTAATCAGCATCACAAGCCGAGTCGATACAGCCATGTCCGTCTGTCCGTATGAACAAAGAAAGTTATTGTGTTGTATTTTTATTTGAAATCCGTTTGGAGACAAATTATATCAAACTATACTTAAAGTTGCATAAAAATCGGACTATTATCAAGAAAGTATAACAAAATTTACATTTGAACGTAATGTTAATGCATGTGTGCAACCGAGACTGAAACATACAAACATATGAACGAACGTTTACACTGCATACACATGCCCACGGACGCTGGCCGTGCCAGCAACGAGTATAAAAATTTAGATCATACTCGAACGTTTACTCGTGATCGTTTTGTTCGAACAAATTTTATACTCGATCGTTCTGTATCCGAACCGCTAGCTTGATTATACTCATTTTACTCGAATATATATTTTACCGTTGAACGACATGTTGCAACCAAGGCACAAAGAAACTTTTAAGAATTTGCATGAATTTTTGGAATATTTTCAGCGATGGTACTATACAAAATATATATTCTTATTATAAGTTTATGTTTCTATATCATAAGTTTATGTATTTAATGAGTTCAAATGTGTTGCTTTTCAAAAAGCAGATTTTTTCTGTGTTACAATGATCTAAAAAAATTTTTGGTAACGCGCAACAGTTACACATAGACGGGCTGACCTTTTGGAAATTCCCTTGTTTGACCAGAAAGTGACGACACTGTTTTTTTTGTAAAAGGGTATAGCGCAATATGTGCAGGAGGTAGTATGCTTCCGCTAGGGTTTTTTGGTTTCACAAGAAGGCTGAAGTCCATATGCTAGGCAAATACAACCATCAGTGTTGCTCTCTTAAATGTTTCTCGCCAGATCTAGCTTTTCCTATGTGCGCATTGGAAAATCAATGCATATGTTTTGCAGACATATCCTTTTTTATGAACTTAAAATTTTTTTTATACCCGTTACTCGTAGAGTAAAAGGGTATATTGTAATCGTTGTAATGTATGTAACAGGGAGAAGGAGGCTTGGCCGACCCCCTAAAGTATATATATTCTTGATCAGCATCAACAGACCAGACGATATAGCGATGTCCGTCTGTCTGTCTGTCCGTCCGTCCGTATCAACACCTGGATCTTCTAGACTAAAAGAGTTAGAGCTACCAAATTTGGAATGAAAGTCAGTCTATATGTCAGGCAGATCAAATTTTTGCCACGCCCCATACCGCCCCTGCAAATCGTGGAAAACTATTTTCACATTACCATAACTTGAAAACGGGGTCTTTTACAGTCTGCTCGCTCGACTGTAGCCTTTCTTACTTGTTTAGTAAGTTTTTTTATGACCAGAAAATATATATAGTTTTAAGTTAATTAATATAATAGTTTATTTTGACAGAATGAATTCAAATTTTATCTAAAAATAATATTTTAATTTTAATTTAATTAAAATAAAAAGGGTTTAAAAAACGCAATGAACAATAAATAAAAGAGATTAATAAAAACAACATTTTAATGTTGAAAACTGGAGTGGAAGCGATGTATGCTTGAAATGATTCCCCTTATAAACGCACCAACAAACAAACATGTGAAAAACAAAATCGACACTGACTGTTGTCCCAAACTTTAATCAGTACAATACAGACCCGACTTGTAAAATAAACAAAAAAGGTACAAAAATTGTAGTTAAAACAAGAAAGAATGCTATAGTCGCCTCGCGACTTTAGGATACCCGTTACTCAGTTTAATTATATTATTAACAATATAATATATTATTAATAATATCAATAATAGTACAATCGTTTAGGTAATCGACCCTATTGATTTTAATTCAGATGACTTGAG
The DNA here is from genome assembly GCA_018903735.1 of Drosophila cardini. Lineage (NCBI taxonomy): Eukaryota > Metazoa > Arthropoda > Insecta > Diptera > Drosophilidae > Drosophila > Drosophila cardini. Next base: position 54,295 of record JAEIGM010000132.1, read on the forward strand.
AAACGCAGAAAATTTTCATATAAAATCATATTTACAGCGTATTTTTGACCGATCGTCCCTATGGGAACTATACGATATAGTCGTCCGATTTGAATGAAACTTGGTCAATATGTTTATATTACTGACAGATATATTCTGTGTAAGTTCCACTTCGATTGATTGGCCAACGCAAAAGTTATTCATATAAATTCATATTTGGAGCGTATTTTTTACCGATTGTCCCTATGGGAGCTATACGATATAGTTGTCCGATTTTGATCAAACTTGGTCAGTATATGTAATTCCTAGACGTGTACTTTCTGTGTCAATTTGGTTTAGCATTACTGGAGCATTGGATAGCATTATTAACAAAAAAGTTTTCTATACTAAAACATGCTATTTTTACCTGTTTTTACCTTTGTATGCACATAGAACGCCCTAAAGTGGGCGTGTCAAAAACAAAAGCAAACTTGTACTGCTTGGGCATTTTATCTTTCGTTTGCGACCACTCGGGCCTTTCTAGCTCTTATAGTCTCTGAGATCCTTTTGTTCACACAGACGGACATGGCTATATCGACTCGGCTAGTCATGCTGATCAAGAATATATATACTTTATGGGGTCTGCCATGTCTCCTTCTCCCTATTACATACATTGCAACGAATACAATATACCCTTTTACTCTACGAGTAACGGGTATAATTACGTTAAATGTAATTAAAGTTCTGAAGATCAATAATTATGATAGATCGCTCTTTTATGTGTATAATATAAACCATATTAGCCCAAACGTGTTTGTTTCAAATTAAAGCCATAAATCTGATGCAACCAAGATTAAATACCCTTGAAGTCTGAAAACAATGTGTTCGGCAGTTATGAAGCAAAAAAAAGCATTAATCAATGATCTATCCTGAAGAGACTTGTGAATTTATTTAATTTTAAAAACCCTTGTGGTTATAGATGATTTTTTGAACCTCCTCTTATAAAATACGATTAACGGTGTACATCGTAACTCAAGATTGGATTATTAGAAATCGAAAAATCAAACAAATTTTGTTTATATATTATCTTGTAATTAATCGTTCAGCTAATACATAATTTCAAGGAAAATATGATTTCAACTACAAGAACTATTATACCTACTAGAGGAATCAAAGTATTTTTTAAGATAGTCCGAAAAATTTGTTAACAAATTTGTATTGGTACAAATTGAATCCTATGTAAGCATAGGATTGATTAAGGAGGTCATCCCATATGACGGCCTGTTTTTAGAGCCTGTACTCTAAAAAAGAGTAAAGGGGTCTATTAACTTTTTCTGAAGCGAAATGTGCGTAACCGGTAGAAGGAGACTTTTTCGACCCCATAAAATATATATATTCTTGATCAGCATCAACAGCCGAGTCGATATAGCCATGTCCGTCTGTCCGTCTGTGTGTCCGCATGAACAAACAGATTTCAGCAATGGTAAGAGCTACATGTTTGAATTTAGTCAGTATCGACTCGGTATTAAGTCAGTCAATACAAGAATCTTTTTTTTCGATGCCACGTCCCATTCGCCCACAATGAGCAAAAAACTATACACAAGCGAGCGAGTTTGAAATATACAAACATGTGAGCGAACGTTTTTGCTGCTTGTGTAGCGGCAGCGCTGCCCGCAAATGCTGGCCGTGCCGACCAACTGTATATATATGACATATACACACATACGTATGTGCGTGCATACATATAATGTAAAATGTATATGGGAATCCATACAAACAGATATTTTTGTTTCTACGTCTTTTACTGCAAGTACTATCAGTTAATATTCTCGGACACGGATTTCATTAAAATGATTGGGAATAAAATGCAGAGATTATTCTATGGTCTAGCGTGCTCGACTGTACTTTTCTTTCTTAGAACTTCAGTTTACTACAATGAACCGTTTTATGTCAAATCAACGCGCCAAAAGAGTGAATTTCTATATTGAAAATAGTCGCAAATTCTCTGAACTAGCGACATTAAAATTATTAATATTTATGATTAAGAAATGCTCCACATAGTTCCGCTGTGGTCGTACCAGAAGTCGAACGAGACTACTGTAAAAGAGCCAGTACTCGTTCTAGGGTACATTTTTTCAAACTTAAAACCAATTTTTGACCGATTTGACCTTTGGGAGTTATTTGTTATAGTTTTCTGATTCGGACCAAACTTGTTATGGACATATAAAATCATCATATACACATAATGCGGAAGTTTGGTTGTAATAGCTGGCAAAACGCTACAATTGTTTCTAAAAATCAACATATGGGAGCTTTTTGATATGGTATTTGTCAGATTCATACTGAATTTGCGCTGGTTTTTTTTAATGGCACTGCGAATTTCATCCGGATGGATCCTGTTGTTTATATTTTGTCGTGTTATAAAAAGGTTTCTTACCATATCTTTCTGCCTATTACATAGTTTTTTTCTGAAAAAGTTTAAAGACCCCTGTACTCTTTTTTAATACGTCGCGACGCGTCGTTTAGAAAGCGAGTACATTGTATTTCGCATATAAATTTGGATATAAATCTAGTAACCGAGGCTATAGCTATTATAGAGTGATCAAGAACAATGTCAGATAATTTATTATATATTTATATGTTTATAGTTTATGTAATGTAAAAAATATCTCCAAAATTATTTTGCTTATTTTAATTTTAATTTATTTAAAATAAAAATAGTTTAAAAAAACGCAATGAACAATAAATAAAAGAAATTAATAAAAACAACATTTAAATGTTGGAAACTGGAGTGAAGCGATGTATGCTTGAAATGATTCACCCTTTAAACGCACCAATAAACAAACATGTGAAAAATAATTATAATAGATCACTCTTTTATGTGTATAAAATAAACCATATTAGCCCAGACGTGTATGTTTCAAATTAAAGCCATAAATCTAATGCAACCAAGATTCAATATCCTTGAAGTCTGAAAACAATGTGTTTGGCAGTTATGAAGCATAAAAAAGGATTAATCAATGATCTATCCTGAAGAGACTTCTGAATTTATTTATTTTAAAAGCATCCTTTGACTGTTAAGGCCCCTTCAGACGATTTTTTTAACCTCCTCTTATAAAATACGATTAACGGCGTACATCGTAACTCAAGATTGGATTATTAGAAATCGAAAAATCAAACTAATTTCGTTAAAATATTATCTTGTAATTAATCGTTCAGCTAATCCATAGTTTCAAGGAAAATATGATTTCAACTACAAGAACTATTCTACCTTCTAGAGGGTTCAAAGTGTTTTTTAAGGGAGTCCGAAAAATTTGTTAACAAATTTGTATCGGTACAAATTGAATCCTATGTGAGCATGAATAGGATTGATTAAGGAAGTCATCCCGTATGACGGCCTGTTTTTAGCATTTTTTTAGAACCAGAAAATAGACAGAAAAGCAATAAAAAATATTATATAGAACATGAGTTACAGAGCTATTCCTCCACGATTCCGGCTGATTGGCTTATCCGAATCAAAATAACTAGCGGCGTTTTAATGTCTAAGCCTGAATGCACGGAAGGGACTAGTATCAAATGAACATACCAACAATTTAACTTTTGGCGATATTTTAAAAAATGTTGCGAACTTGTACCTCTTTTTTTTTGCTACGAGGCCTAACGTTTTTGTGTACAATTGGTTTATGTTGTCTTGAATAAGTTTAAAAAATCTTATTAGCAAAATAATGCAAAACTCCTCGAGAGGGGTTTAGTTGGATTACATTTGACGTGGATTATCCAAACAGGAACTTAGTTCTTTTGCCGCTGGTTGTAGAATTCAATCGTGTTCGTAGTTCAGTCACTGACAGATTCTGTGATGGTCGTTCAAAATTGTTTGTTGTGCCACAAAGCATCGATCAACGATTTACGAGAAAAGCAGTAAAAAAAAATCAAAATCATATTTTGGAGGTGTCTTTAGAGGAATGGTAAAACTGCTATGATCAATGGTTAGGATCGGATAACTAAAGACTACAGCTCTTATAGGAAAAATCGGTCGAAAATAGATTGTAAGTTGAGAGATCGCTACCAAACTCACACATTAGGTGTATAACATGATTATAACTATCCTTATTAAGTTTGGTCCGGATCGGTCAACTATATCCGATAGCTTAAACAGGACAACAATTTGTTATTTTAATAGAAAAATGTTCATAAGACTGAGTACGGGGGCTTTTACAGTCGGCTTACCCTACTTTAGCCTATCTTACTAATTCGATTTCGGATCGTTAAAGCCGTTCCTATAATGTCCGCCGATTGAGAAGTCTCGCTGCGATTTTGTTGCTAAAATAAAAAATCTGTTCGAAGTATTTGATGTGGAATTTAACTCGTATGACAAAGCTATATAAGCTTCACGGAACTAAGGTAAAACAGATAGAAAATGCAATTGTCATACCACTAAATGTACAGTGCATACATACATAGATGTGCCTTACACTAAATTTTTTTTTTTTAAATACCCATTAAGCCCAGTAGGACATTTACAACAGGTGGACTATAGATAGGCTTGACCACATGTGAAACATGCAACCGCGAATTGTGATATTGTGAAATACCAATGTCTCATGTTTGATGTCCATTCCGCCCATTTTACCGCAATCGCTCTTTTCAGTCGCTTAAGTTGAAGTCTGTCATTTGACTAATTTTCATTCGTAGAGCATTAACTTTGCTGTCAGGAATTTTTTACTTTGGGTTCAAGATAACCACTTTTAAATCGTCAGAACTAGTACTCTCCGGTTAAGATTGATGGAGCATTCGGCTCATAAGCCCCACACGGCATCTGGAAACTTTCTTTCAGATGAAAGCAATATAGTAATGATTTCCACGAATGGTGTTTTGTATTGTACGGGTATTACCATGGGTAGTACTTGCAGTAAAACACGTTGAAACAAAAACATCTGTTCGTATGAATGCACATAAATATGGGTCAAATGCCCAAATTTTTGAAAAAAATTAATTAAATGTACATTATTTTGATGCCAATGCATCAGTAATACCCCAAAACTGTTAAGATACAAACCCAAAATTGTAACAGAGGGGCACTCTATTAACTCCAAAACTGCTAAACAGAGCTTTTATATATAAACATAATAAATCACTCACAGAATTCGAACCTGCGACCTTACACACATTTGTACAACCCTATCAGTAGGGCCTATTTTAAAGAAGATTCCGATTATCTGCCTTTGCACCTAATACTATTTAGTTATATAACCAAAATAAGTGAAATGTCCGCGACGGCGCTTAAACTGCATACCTCAAGGATAACATACAAATACGAAAATAAATAACAAGCATCTCTACTACTTAGACCACACTCCTGATTGTTGTTGATGTAGGTAAACATACAGTTAACTCTTTTATGCCAAGCAAGTGAACGCAAACAATTTGTTCATACAGTTCAGCAATTTAGACCGGTTTGTTCTATATGTTGTAGTTGTCTGAGCCGGACCAAATCGGGTGAGGATACTTTTAATAATTATACACACATCCTGTGTGAGTTTGGTTGCGATCGCTCAACTAACACTATTTGTTGTCATACAAATTTCTTATTTTTGACCGATTTGTTCTATGTAAGATATAGGCTATAGTTGTCCGATCCAGATTAATTTTTGTAAGGATAGTTGTGTCACGCGAGAATTTATGAATTTCACAATATGTATCAATACAAATTATGTACAACGATTATTATTTTAAGTTTCTTGTTATTGTTAACGAGTTAAATTTAAACGAGTAATGCATTAATACTCTGTACTAGTATTGAATTATGAACGCTATTGTGTTCTCTATTTACCATCATAAGACACTGACGAAATTACCCCACCACGCTTAGAAGCCATTCAAACCATCTTGTGACAGTTGTAATGGTACCATATACATAATGTGCGGATTTGGTCTCTCTAGCTATAGTCGTATTTAAGTTATAGTGATGTGAAAATTGATTTTTACAGTTTGCGGGGGTGGTAGGGGTCGTGACAAAGATTTCAAATAAACGTGATATGTTCGTGAAGCAGATGGACTTCATACCAAATTTGGTGGCTCTCGCTCTTGTAGTTAGGAGATCCAGGTGTTTATACAGACGGACAGACGGAAATTGCTATATCGTTTCGGCTGTTGATGCTGATCAAGAAAATATATACTTTATGAGGTCGGAAAAGCCTCCTTCTACCAGTTACGCACAGTTCTCTTCAGACAAACTAAACAGATCCCTCTTCTCTTTTTCAGAGTAAGGGGTCTAAAAATGCGAAAATGTACATATTTTCAGTCTTTGAAACCCACATAACCCCGTAAAACGGTTTGTTATATGTGGCATTTGTCTGATGAATGTTACGCTAAACTCGCTGAACAGAGACATGCTTTCTGGGACACGATGAGTGTTCGGCTTGTTGCTGAGGGCATTGGATTCTATGAGTAGGTAAGCATTTATTTTCAAAGACATTGGAATTTGACGCATCTATATATTGTATGGTGAGTGCTCATATTTTGGGTGTGCATTTTTCATCAGGTTTTGATCTATATCATAATTAACTAATTAACGGCTTTATGAAGATCGACCGTTTGCTTAGTTAAAAGTACCATCGGCTTAGCAAAACCAAGGTTTATAAACAATCACATAATTTAAATTCATTGTTAACATTTAAAATGTTAAATTTAGGTTCCGTTATTTGTTCCAATGGCGGTAAATTTAACGAGTATGTTTAGTTAAGCCGGTTTCATTGTTAAGGGCAATTTCTTTAAGCTTTTAATTTACAAAAAAAATCAAAAAGTTTAGTTAAAAATTAAGTTAATTTGCCGGTTCTATTATTTCTTCTAACAGTATCTCTATAAAACATATATATTATACGTATTTAATACGAGCAGAAACTCACCTCAAGATCTTCATAAGTTTTGAATTCTAAAATGGCAAACCCATCGATAATCTCTTCTTCCAAAACAGGGGATCTTGGTAGCTTGCGACGAACTGGAGGTGGAGGTCTTGGTGGAGGCTTATCACGAGGCAGCAGCAACGTTGATGATGATGACGTTGAAAGGAGATCCTCATCCAGTGACTCGCCCTCGCTGTCACTTGGTGTGGCCATAAGACCGGAGTTACATTCAGGCGAATGTGGTGGATTTAATAGCAATGAAGCTATACTATCTGTTGGTGGCAACAAATTGTTGCTGCCATTGCTACTACTCGTAAAGTTACCATTTGAGTTATTACTATCTTCACCCATGCTACCAGCACTGTTAAGGTGATATAACATACCATTACCAGGACCTAGCACACTGTTGCTTCCCATTATAACTCCGGGTGCAGCGCTAATAATACTTCCGTTATTACCTCCAGAAGTAGTAACCATACCAAGACTGACAGCCACACTAAGAGATCCTCCAATTAAAGCTCCACTTAATGCACCCGAATTACATCGACTATCGCGCTCTGCCTGCAGGCGCTGAGCTCGCTCACGCCGACGTTTCTGTTGACGTTGCTGTTTTGTATTCAGACTTATTTGAGAAGAATTATTGGTACTTTTAATGTGCCCGTTGGTCGTTACTTCCAGCACAGCTATAGCTGGTAGGCATGTAGATGATGGACCTACTAGGACTGGTGGTGTAGTACAGTGACCTCCAACAACAGCAACAGAATTTTCTGCTGTCGACGCTGCAACGATCGAAAGTTCAGTGTCGGAATCAAAATCACTTGCGCAAAGTGACGTAGCTAGTGGTGGTGGTGCTGTTGAGATTGAACCAGTTTGAAGAGGAGGCGTTGCGGTTGACCTTATATCTGCAGACTTAAATTCAGTTGGGGCTGCCAATATACAAGTCAATAAAGCTACATCACCTGTAGAGCCTGTAACAGTTATATGGGGAGTTGGTGGAGGCAGATTCAAGGACGCGGGCGTATTATGTGCAATTGTAGTTTTCAAAGAAGTTGGAACTGAAGTTACTTGGGACGTCTCTGGTTTGCTAATCTCAACGTGCTGATGATTTTGATTAATATTTATTCCAGCAACGAATACCGGTGAAACTTTAGAAGGCGAATCTCGTATTTCCTGTTTCGGTAATTGAAGTTGTGACTCTTGGATATCACTGCGTACGTATGTTTTTAAATCTGGTGTTCCAGTTAACTTTGTATTGCTAGTGTCCATGTCAATGGTGCATTTGGATGGTGATTTAGCTTATTGTTGTGACTGTGTCTCTTTAACTGTACCGAACCGTTGCATCTGATCCGCTGCAATTGAAATTAAAATTATCATAGCGTAACTATAAACATCCATAAAATATTAGCCGTCGCTCGTTGTAAACTTTACCTTTCTGCTAGATTTCAATAGTATTGGAACTGACATACAATTCCTTTTTTTGTCTATAGCAATAGTTTAAATATTTGCCATTAAGTTCAAAAAGTGTGGTAAAATAAAAATAATCAGTCCATTAAAAAAACTGGTGCTATCGGTAATATAATTGGCACCAGTATTTTTTTTCGTCATGCATTTTTTGTTAAACTTTTTTATTATAGTTCATTGTTTAACGATGTCCTTCGTTATAGGATGATTAATAATAATTACTAATTTCGTTTTATTATTATCACTTTCAATAATTAATTCATATGGATTGCTTAGATTGCGTATATATTTATGCATTTTGGTAGGATTGTTTTCAGTAAGCCATTCTATGAATATTGTCTTGCACTTAAATTAAAACATCATATAACTTAAACTAAACAAAACAAAAACCGCACAAATTTATTTACATAATTAAGAATATACATATGTATGCATTGAATTTGCTTCTGATGTTTCACCAAAGAAATTGATTTCTTTTGGATATGACACATTCACATATCAAATAAATTCTTACATATTCACCATTTACTTTTATTTATTATATGCTACGAATTTTTGTATATTCGTTAAGATTTTCGAATCTTCCGTTTTTTATTTTTCTTAATACTGTATTGTCGACAGAGTTGATGATGTCGGCTACGAAAGCGCCCGCGCGCTAGTTGCCTTGTGTGTACATACATATATGTAAAATGTATACAATGATTCTAGTATCAATTGTCATCTCGCTTGCACTTTGAAAGATTAGAGTCAACATGGTACTGTTTTGTATGTGTTGTGTACGCAGCAATAGCTATAGAGCAGAAAGCAGTAGACATCACAGAAGAATTGTATTTGTTACAAACGGGTTTATACACGAATATAGCTTCATTTTACAGCACCAAATGCACAAACGTATTTCGTTTTAAAAATTGATCATTTGGAATTCTTCAAGAACTATAATGATACTTATTAATTCCATAAAAAGCATTTATCTATTCTCAAACTTTTGACCAAAATATCGAACACGAAAACAGTAAAATAAAATTATCGATTATTATTGAAGGGTTCAACTTTTCTTACAGAAACTTATCGACAAAAACATTAATTTCGTTTATACGAAATGTTAGGTTCATGAAGACAAAATTTAAATATTTGTATTCCTACACAATACATTTGTTAACAAAATAAATGTACATGATATTGATTACTTTTAAACTATAGTAAACTGTTTAAAACATAGCCAAACACTACTGAATATTTCCTTGTTGCCGAAACGAACTTATTTCTTAGAAGTTAAAACGTTATTCACACTGTGTGCATATTGCTTTGCTTCTTCTTGTTTTGTGTGGAATTTGCGCACTACTATGAGTCGGCTGCTTGACTAAAGCCTTTCTTAATCAAATTCTTAATTGAAATCTCTCCCCCTTAAATCAGAGATCTCTCGTAGTAGTTTTGGCTTAATTTTTATTGATCTGGTTGATGGCTTTTACAGTCGCTTTACTCACCAAAGAATGATTTTGGATATGTGATTACAAATCAAAAATCCTACATTAAAATGTTAATTAATTATCTTTATACCCGTTACTCGTAGGGTAAAACGCAACAAAAGGATCTCAGAGACTATATAAGCTAGAAAGGCCCGAGAGGTCGCAAATGAAAGATAAAATGCCCAAGCAGTACAAGTTTGTTTTAGTTTTTTGACACGCCTACTTCAGGGCGTTCTATGTTCATGCAAAGATAAAAACAGGTAAAAATAGCATGTTTTAGTATAGAAAACTTTTATGAAAGCAATGCTATCCAAACCAAATTTACACAGAAAGTACATACACGTCTAAGGAGTACATATACTGACCAAGTTTGATCCAATTTGGTCAACTATATCTATATGATTTTTTCTATAGAATCGGTCAAAAATATGATCCAAATATGAATTTGTATGAAAAACGTTTGCGTTCACCAAGTAATTTTAGTGAAACTCACACAGAATATATTTATCAACATTATAAACATACAGACTAAGTTTCATCCAAATCAGACGACTATATCGATTGTACCATTATTAATATCATACCCCATTGTTAATAATATAATTTAACTGAGTAACGTTTATCCTAAAGTCGCGAGGCGACTATAGCATTCTTTCTTGTTATACCCGTTACTTGTAGAGTAAAAGGGTATATTGTAATCGTTGGAATGTATGTAACAGGCAGAAGGAGGCGTGGCAGACGCCATCAAGTATATATATTCTTGATCAGCATCATAAACCGAGTCGATGTAGCCATGTCCGTCTGTCTGTCTGCCCGTATGAGCAAACAGATTTCAGAGATGGTAAGAGCTACAAGTATGAATTTAGTCAGTATCGACTCGATATTAAGTCAGTCGGATAAAATCGATGTTTTTGTCGTATTTTTCAGAAACTGTTGCACTTTGGAATACCAAATTTGGTAGTCAGGTTCCTAGTGAAGAAGTTAATACAACGTCACTTAAAATTTTGGTCTACCACGCCCACTTTTGTAAGGAAGAAGTAAAAAAATTTCAAATTTGCATGCCGTTTTTAAGGCATACATTCTTATCGTACAGTATTGTTATTTGAAACTCGTTTGGAAACAAATTAAATCAAACTAACCTGAAAGTTGCATTCAAGAGAGCTATGCACATGACAAAGTTTATGATTGAACGCAATATCAATGCATGTGTGCAAGCGAGACAGAAACATGCTAACATATTGGGTTGGGCAAAAAAAAAAAGTGTCGTATTTGTGATCGTAATTTGACGCTTTGTTTGACATACTTCAAATTATCAGATTCAAGTCAAATATGCACCGTTTTGTTTGCAAACTTGTGTCCAGTTAGAAGGCAACTTCTTTACCCTTCCCCCATCCCACCTGTAAAACCCCCTCTCCTTATTTGCAAAAAACTCAGACAACCAGTTTTCGCAAAGCCTCTTTTGGGCCCAACTGAGTATCACCAAGAGCTTTATGAATGAACCGGAAAAGATGGTAGTCACTTGTTCAGATCCAGACTATACGGTGGATGCGATAGGAAATCCCATCTGAGCTCCCGTAGCTTCTGGCGGGTCATTAATAATGTGTGCGGCCGAGTTCCGGGTGGAACACTACACCATTCTTTTTGAAGAATTCTGGCCGCTCCTGGTCAATCGCCTGCTTCAAACGGTCGAGCTGCACACGGTAGAGGATTAAACTGAGAATCTGACCATAGTTCAGCATTTCATAGTTGATGATCCCCTTCCAGTCCCACCAAGCACACAACAAAACCTTTCTAGCCGTCAATCCCGGCTGGACGATGGTTTGGGTCGGCTCGGCGTGCCTCGACCACGATCTTTTTTGCTTGGCGTTGTCATAGGTGATCCACTTTTCATTACCAGTCACAATCCGCTTAAAAAATGGGCCGACTTTGTTGCGTTTCAGTAGTGCATCGCAAGAGTTGATTCGATTCAAAAAATTGTTGTGCTTCAACTTATATTGCATCCAAACATCCAGCTTTTTTGGAATCCTATCTTCTGCAAATGGTTCCAAACGGTTTTATAGTCTACACACAGCTCCTGGGCAATCGAGAAAATGCTCACATGCCGGTCTTGGATGAATTCGATGATTTAATCCGTTTCTACAACGATTGGCCTACCAGACGGGGTGCATCTTTCATATCCACTACACCAGAACAGATCGAACCAACGCTGTGCTGTGCGCCCATAAACTTCACAAATTTTTGCGACCGTCAAACGTAAAATATGTCAAATTTCTTGACTGGTGGACTCCATTTTTGACGCACTGCAACTTGAGACTGAAACGTACGATCAGAATACTGTCAAGTAGGCACTTATAGTGCAGACTGTTGTCTTCAAATCGCCGTTTATTATGTCGCGAGTTTTGTGCGAGTAATACAATACAAGATATGGTTGAATGTCGCCGACTCTTGATAAAATACGACATTACTTTTTCTCCAACCCAATATGAGCGAACGTTTCCGCTGTTTGTGTGGCGGCAGCGCTGCCCGCGGACGCTGGCCATGCCGACCAATAGTATATGTATTACATATGCATACATAACAGAGAATTGCAACGAGTATACTCGAGTATGCTCGAACTTTTCAAACAACGATCAGCTCAGCGTGGTATACGAAAATGTTCGAATAACAATAATCAGATGACCGTTTTCTGAATGATTCAAACTTGATTCGAACCTGATTCGAACCTGATTTGAACATTTCGGTCGCGATCAGAACGATCAGCCCCATAGATCGTTTGCTGATCGTTCGATTGCAACCGAACGAGTAAGCGACGCAACGAGTCTGACTGTCTTTTCAGTACAAATCGCTTGAGTAGCAAGCATGTTCGCCGTTTCGCTTGCGTTGCGTGTCCTTCGTAGTGCTGCCATTTTTGAGTTTGAAAAAATTGTTGATCTGGCCAAAAAAGAGCAAAAAAGCTAAGTCTCATTGAAAATTAATAAGAAAATTGTTTTTGTATTATTTTTTTGTTCTAAAATATTTAACAAATGTATAAATAAAAATATCTGATTGTATGCGTGCATGCAAGTATTCATATGTATGGCATACCACGCATTTCGCGTATATTTTTTTTTAACAGAAACTTATTAATTCAAATAAAACGATTTATTTTCTTAGAAAACAGGAATATGAGGACAACTATAACAAGTACAGCCTACACACCCTTGATTCCCTTTAAGATTTTCAGTCATTTATAAAAATATATTTTTTACATTATACACTACTGTTGTCTTTGCCTGGCGTATGCGTTTCAGCCTTCTTGTGTAACCAAAAAAACCCATGGGTCAGACCACCTGCTGTACATATTGCGCTAAACCCTTTTACAAACAACAGTGTCGTCAAACTCTGGCCAAAAAAGGGAATTTCCAAAAGGTCAGCCGTCTATGTTTGTGCAATTTTTGAACGTTACAAAAACTTGTTATAGATCAATGTAACACAAAAGAACTTCGCTTTTTCGAACTCAATAAATACATAAACTTATAAAAATAATATATATTTTAAATAGTATCCACCGCTAAAAACATAAAAAAAATTCATACAAATTCTTAAAAGTTTCTATGTGCCTTGCTTGCAACATGTTGTTCAACGGCAAAATACTCAAGTAAAACAAGGATAATCAAGCTGGCGGTTTGGATACAAAACGATCACGAGTAAACGTTCGAGTATAATTGAAATTTTTATACTCGTTGCAGGTCTCTGATGCACATGAAGCGTAATCGTTCGTTCATATGCTTGTATGTTTCTGTCTCGCTTGCACACATACATTTTATGCAACTTTCAGTATAGTTTGATATAATTTGTCTAAAAACAAATTTCAAATTACAATACTGTACGATAAAAACGTACGTCTTAAAAATTACGTGCAAATTTATAAATGGTTTCATGTTTTTTGGGAAAAGAGGGCGTGGCAGCCCAAAAATTTTAATGACGATGCATTTGTGCTGTCTCTAGGAACATGCATACTAAAATTGGTATTCTTAAGTGTAAAAGTTACTGAGATATTCTCCAAAAACATAGATTTTTCCGATGTGTGTCTATTTTTTCGTTCATTATGGGCGAACGGAACGTGGCATCGAAAAAAAAAAGATTCTTGTATTGACTGACTTAATATCGAGTCGATAGTGACTAAATTAAAACTTGTTGCTCTTACCATCTCCGAAATCTCTTTGTTCATACGGACAGACAGATAGACGGACATGGCTATATCGACTCGGCTTGCGATGCTGATCAGGAGATACTTTTCGAGGTCTGCCCTGCTTCCTTCTCCTTGTTAAATACTTATCACAAGCACAATATACTCTTGTAGAGAGTATAATAATATACATGTACATACGTACATATATCATTGGCCGACACGGTCAGCGTCCTCAGGCATCGCTGTCGCCAAACATGTAGCGTAAACGTTTGGTTCATATGTTTTTGTATCGCTTGCACACATGCGTTGATATTGCGTTTAATTATAAACTTTGCTACGTGTCTAGCTCTTTTGTTAATAGTCCGATTTTTAGGCAAATTTCAGGGAAGTTTTATATGATTTGTCTCCAGACGAATTTTAAATTACAATACTGTACGATAAGATCAAATGCCTTAAAAGCGGCATTGAAGTTTGAAAATTATATTATTTCTTGTGGGAAAACGAGGCGTGGCAGGCCAAAATTTATGGTGACATTGCATTTATGCTGTCTTGGCAACCTGCGTAATCAAAATTGGTATTCCTAATTACCGTAGTTACTGACATGTTCGCCAAAAATATCAATTTTTCCGAGGTGTGTAAAGTTTTTAGCTCATTGTGGGCGAATGGGGCGTGCTATTAAAAACAAGAAAGAAAAGTACAGTCGAGCACGCCCGACCGTAGAATACTCTCTGCAATTTATTCCCGATCATTTAATAAAATCGGTATCCAAGTATATCAATTGATACTTGCAACAAAACACGTTGAAACAAAAACATCTGATTGTATTTATACACACACATATACATTTGACATTATAAGTATGCACGCACATATGTATGAATGTGTGTATATGTTATACATATACAATTGGTCGGCACAGCCAGCATTCGCGGGCAGCGCTGCCGCTGGAAAGCAGCGAAAACGTTTGCTCACATGTTGGTATGTTTCTATCTCGCTCACACACATGCATTGGCATTGCGTTCAATTACGTTAGCGTGTTACGTGCGTTACGTGTCTAGCCCTTTTGTTTATTGTCCGACTTATATGCAACTTTCAGGATAGTTTGATATACTTTGTCTTCAAACGAATGTGAAATAACAACACTGTTTGAAAATTATTTTTTGTCTTGTGGGACGTGGCAGTCAAAAATGTTTAATGACAATGGATTTATGCCGTTTCAAGGAACCTGCATACCAAAATTGGTGTTCCTAATTGCCACAGTTACTAAGATATTCTCCTAAAAGATCAATTTTTTACGAGGTATGTCTAATTTTTTGCTCAATGTGGGCGAATGGGACGTGGCATCGAAAAAAAAAAGATTCTTGTATTGACTGACTGAATATCGAGTCAATACTGACTAAATTCGAACTTGTAGCTCTTACCATCTCCGAAATCTGTTTGTTCATACGGACAGACGGACAGGCGGACATGGCTATATCGACTCGGCTTGTGATGCTGATCAAGAATATATATACTTTATGGGATCGGCCACGCCTTCTTCTGCCTGTTACATACTTTTCACAAACCCAATATACTCTCTCTTGCAGAGAGTATAAAAAAAAACAAGAAAGAATGCTATAGTTGCCTCGCGACTTTAGGATGCCCATTACACAGTTTTAACTTGTTATTAACAATGGGATATGATATTAATAATAGTACAATCGATGGCTTGGGAATCACTAAAAATTTCATAACAAATTTAAATTTAGAGCGTATTTTTGACCGATCGTTCGTATGGGAGCTATACGATATAAACGTCCGATTTGAATCAAACTTGGTCAGTAAATATACTTCCTAGATATGTACTGCCTGTGTAAATTAGATAGGATCGCTAACAAAAAAGTTTTCTATACTAAAAAATGCTAATTTTACTATTGGATCACCCTGTGAGATCCTTTTGTTCACATAGATGAACAAACGAACAGACGGACATGGCTATATTAACTCGGCTATTTATGCTGATCAAGAATATATATAGTGACATATGTAGACACATATGTTCCCATATATTACGCCTAGCACGCACTTTTCATTTTTATAACACATACCTCTCCCACAGATTTAAACCAAACATTATAAAATAATCAAATGGTGACAATAACAATTCTGGATTCCCACGAACCTATCAAATATCATAAACAATTCGCCAGAATCGCTATTCCCACCGTTGGGGTTGAAACTGTTGACGTTGCACAAATCCTGGCCGATAGAATTCTCTTAAAGCTCAATCTCTTCAAGATCGAGAGCCCCTTTATTTACATAAGAGCCAAAAGTCCAATCAATAAAAGTTCAAAGCCGAGGTTTGCTAAACGTCACCAGAATATAGCATAAGTTAGTCTAGATTTGTATCTGTACTCCGTAGTATCGTGTTGTGAAATAAAATTATATTTTTTTGAATAACCAATCTTCGAACTACGTTATTGGCGCAGCCGGTAGGATATCGGAAAAATATCCTTGTAACAGTAATCCATCTTTTTCGAGCCGCTAATAGAAATCCTTGTACGACCAAGTGACTTTCTAGGATTGAGCATGCGAATTTGCCGCAAAAGTGATTCGGTTCAAAACATTTTAATTTAGGAAAAAACTTTTTCTGATTTCCGCAAAAGAATCAACGCGTGTGTTTTAAAAATTAACAAGCCAGTTATCAATCGTGGCCTACAGTCAAAGTGCGACCGCCACTAAAATATAATTGCCATATTAAGAATACCGCGCAACAAAAACCTGCAATACACCAAACAGTGTTCTGCTATTAAATAGATCCTTTGGACTATTTTGAACAACTGTACTTAAAGGACTTATTTCCGGGCTTTACACATCATTAAATTGATCCCTTCAAACAGTAAGCTCCTTACAATCTACCAAAAGAAAAACAAACCTGAAGTGACAACAAAAATAAATTTTTGTGAAAGAACAAATTTTTATTTTACAAAAACCAACTAAACAATACAAGCAAAATAAAACAACATCATGACAACAATCACAGCAATGGAACTATCTGAGATGCACCTCAAACAAGCATTAGAACAGATACGTCAAGTGCCAATCTTTGAGGGAAAAACAGTGGAATTGACAGCGTTCATAAGAAGAATCGACTTCATCATGCAGCTTTACCCAACACAAGACGTAAGACAGCACAGCGTTTTATTTGGAGCCATCGAGATGCAGACATCTGGATCAGCACAACGAGTTTCCCAACTCACAGCAGCTACAACCTGGGGAGAACTAAGGAATGGCCTCATCGACGAATTCAAAACACAGACACCCTACGAGGATTTTCTGAGACGTACACAAACCAGGGCCGGATTTACCACATTAATGTCGTGGGGCCAGGTGTGGTGGGGGCCTCTAAAATAGAGCTCGATATCCTAGAGACAAATGAAACTTTAGAAGAATCTCATCTCGCAATTTATTTTATTGACAATCATAAGTACTCTTCGCGATCGAGTGATTTAAAAGACATATTACGGAGGATATCATTTTCCAAACTGAGTCGTGTCAAATGTACCAATGAAAAAAGTGTCATATTTTCATGTCTTTGATAACAGTGTATCAAGACTCTCTATTTCTTTTCTGCAGCCATTTTTCTTTTTTCCGAGCCGCATTTTTAAGCCCTTGGAGTTTTGTGTCGATCACTTTTCGGTCACCCATGTCGTTTTAAACTGCCTTTTGTTGAAACTAGCAAAAGCCTAAAATGTTAATTTTTTGCCGTTACAAATTCTTTCCAGTTCAATTGAGCGATTTTTATCGATTAACTTATAATGAGATAAAGCTTAAGTTAAATTGTCGATAAATTACTTTCCTCGGCATATTATTTAGTAGTTCTTTTGTTCGTGGACGATATTTTTAATAGTTTGTTTCAGTGGTTCTATCGAAATAATTCTAATTCATTTGATCTTTGCTTGAACTGTTACATTCTTTACGAACTTCTTTGAACATTAGTTTGGTACAGAAAATAGTTTGGTATAAAACAGCGATTTACAACATTTTTCATTGCGTGTGGTGGAGGCCCTCACATGGTGGAGGGCCTGGGGCCCTGGTCCGACTGGCCCCTATGTAAATCCGGCCCTAAGATCAACTAAAAAACTAACAGACCTCCAAACTTATGCCGAATTTAAAGAATACATTATTAACACACACCAAAAGCTACTACATCCAGGAATAGAGAAAATGACATCATTATTTAAAGAAAATTATTATTATCCAGATTACCAGAATTTAATTCAAAATATTATTAACGAATGCAAAGTTTGCAATGTAGCAAAAACAAAACATAGAAACACTAAATTAGCCTTTGAATTAACTCCAGAAATCCATAATCCCAGAGAAAAATATGTCATTGATTTTTATATGGTAGACAACAAACAATTTCTATCTTGTAAAAACTTATATTTCAAATACGCAACATTAATTGAAGTAAATGGTCGAGATTGGTTAGAAGCCAAAAGAGCTCTTTTAAAAGTATTTAATGACATGGAAAAACCAATTGAAGTTAAAGCAGATAAAGACTCAGCCTTCTTGTGCTCCGCACTACAAATTTGGTTAAAATCAGAAGACGTAAATATAACCATCACAACTAGTAAAAACGGTATTTCAGACATAGAAAGATTTCATAAAACAGTAAACGAAAAATTGAGAATTGTCAATTCTGACACGAATCAAGAAGATAAACTAACTAGATTCGAAATAATACTTTACACTTATAACCATAAAACTAAACATAATACGACTGGTAGAACACCAGCAGATATTTTCATTTACGCAGGAACTCCCGAGTATGATGCACAGTTAAATAAGAAAAATAAAATAGAAAGACTCAATGAGAAAAGAGCCGAATTCGAAGTAGATACCAGATACAGGGAATCACCATTAGTAAGGTCTAAATCCACAAACCCATTTAAGCAAACAGGAAACATAATACAAATAGATGATAAACACTATGAAGAAGTAAACAGAGGTAGAAAGATAACACATTATAAATCAAAATATAAAAAGAAAAAAGTAACTAATGAAAGTAAATACGATAATTCCAGATCAACCAATAACCCGAATCACGATGATAACTCCTCATAATTTAACAACTTTAATAATAACATTCATGCTACTTTACTTTATATGTCCAATAAAAGGTCAAAATTTGGAAATCAATCCAATTAACTGCAAAAACGGATATCTTATATTTCAAACAGGAACAATAAACTTGCCTATAAAATACGAATATCATTATTTAACTATTAATATAACAAAAACTGAAAAAACTTATAATAACCTAATAAAACAAACAAAATAAAATTATATTTTTTGAATAACCGATCTTCGAACTACATAATTATATATACTGTACGGCGGGTTCCAGACACCGTCTTACATTCTTGTAGCAATAAGGAGAATTGTTAGCATTAAGATCATGTTGTAGCGTTAAGCATTTGAATTGAAGTATTATGTGAACTAAGTAATTTTTTAATCGAATAAGTTTCGATAGGAGTTAGGCAGGCTGGCAGCGCCCTCTATCGGGAGCGCGGGGAGCGGTCGGGTGCAACTCTGCACGAAAGCTCTATGGTGAAGAGTGAGCTTTCGTGGTGGAGTTGCATCAGGACAGCTCCCGCGCTGCTCGATCGAGAACGTGGCCAGCACTTTGCGATCGGGAGCGAAAGAGGATAGACGTGCGCATTCAAGCGACGAAGCGACAAGCAACAGTAAGTAGAACCGTTAGAGCCAGTGCGACTTCAGGGCGAGAGCGACAGTGAAAAGAATAAAGAAGGGAATGAACGAAAATAAACGCGTGGTTATTAATTGTTGAGCCAATGCGAGAAAAGTAGCAGTGCCACTAACACCCCCAATCCACTCCCGATCCCCAGTCATTTTTCCCGTTTCGCTTGGGTACAGTGGTGTCTCTACGGCGCACCTGGAGTTACACCCTGCCCTCGCGAACCAACGTTGTCTTCCGCTGAAAGTGTTCGTGATCTCTTGGCGCTCCAGAGTCGCGATCCCACTTTCGCAAGACTGCCCCCTCCCTTCTATGTGCAGTGATTCGCTGAGAACAACGGTGGCGCTCCCCGTTTAGATCTCTCATCCGCACTACTCCCCCTTCCACCCAGCGCTCCCGTCGGGAACAGCGGCGGCCGCCTGAGTACCTCGGCGCCCTCGCTTTGATCTCGCGGAGCGACTCGGGCACTCTTGGAGAGCAGCGGTGGTGCCCCCGCTTCGATCTTGAGTAGCCCCCCCCTTCTTCCTTGTTAATCTGAGTCCCTCCAACAACCTGGTCATCCCCGTCTACAGCGTCTCCGCGAATATTACAAATTTCTTGTAAGATTCTAGCCCTGGGCAGACTGAGATATGTACCCCAGCTAGAACGCTTCCTTACAAGTGGCGCCCGAGCAGGGACCCTGGAGACGTAAGGGGGGTGCAGCACCATTGCGAATTAAAACCCGCTAGTCTGCACCGACACCAGTGAGGCGTTTTGTTTGTCAAAATCTAGTAGACAGAAAACGTTGTGCCCAAGAGAAAATTCAATGTTTTTTTTTACAAAAAAAAAAAAAAAATTTTTTTTGGCACACGTGGTCAGCAGTCGCACACAGGCTAGGTTTTGTCTTGGAAGAAAAAAAAAAAAAATTTTTTTTACAAAGTGAAATTATATGTGTAGTCGGGTATACCCAGCGATACCCTAACTTTGGTGATATAACGGCAGAAGAGACGCGCATAAAACCAAAGTATAGGCAAGGGGTATATAAAACGGGCGGGGAAACGTTTGTCGCAGTTTCGTCGCGAGTCGGTACCTGCTAGCGCACGTGCGCTAAGCCTAGCAGTGACGGAATTTGGCACAGTGAGAATTAACGATTAGAGAGAGCGCGCGCGACGAAAAGTAAAACGGTTCGGTGGCGAGCGCGGGGGCTCGTCCCCGCACAAAACGAAACAGCGAAGACAAGGAGACAAGTGTATGCGTGTGACGTCACGGGCGCGTGCCCACTCACACATATGTGCGTTTCGGTGGTGAGTTTGGCGACGCGCTAATTGAAAGCGAGAACAAGTGCGTGACGTCAGCGTGTGCAGTAAAAAAAAAAGGAACAGTGGGCCAGAGGCCATAAAATTCAGGCGAAAATTACAGTGGGCCTGAGGCCCCAAAAAGTGGCGAAATCGGGAAAAGGAAATGAACAGTGGGCCAGAGGCCGTAAAATTCGGGAAAAATTGACAGTGGGCCAGAGGCCATAAAATTCGGGAAAATTGACAGTGGGCCAGAGGCCATCAAATTCGGGAAAATTGATAGTGGGCCGAGGCCGAACGAAAAAGGACAAAAATAAAATATAGACAAAAGTAAAACGAAACGAGGCAGTGGATCGGCGGGGAAAAATTTTTTTTTGTTATTGCGTATTGGGAGACCAGGGAAAAGGCGCGACCCTGAGGGAAAAAATTCATCGAGGAATTTTTTTCAAGTTTTCCTTAAGGAGGTCACCAAGGAAAAGGCGCGACCCCAAGGGAAAAAATTCATCGAGGAATTTTTTCAAGTTTTCCCCGAGGAATTCACTAAGGGAAAGGCGCGACATCAAAAAAAAAAAAAAAAAACTTTTCATCGAGGAATTGCTGGTGCTTGTGGCGGTATATACAACATGGATGGAGGTGAGTCCCTAAATCACGTAGTGGGCGTGCGGTGGGTATACTATCGCCGAAAAGAGGAACTATCGGCGATAGCGCAGGAATTCGGCCTGGATAAGGAAGGCCGCGTCGAGGAATTGAGGAAGCGAATTTCCTCGTTCATACAAGGCAGCGATCACAGCAGGGAGGTCTGGAATAGGCTCGCCGAGCTGGAGGCCCAATACGGGAAGCTCGTCGAGCCCTCCGCTGGTGAATTCGGCGGACGGCCGCACCAGAAGTCGGAGCCAGATTTACGAAGGCCCCACCTGTACGAACAGCCTCCTCCCCCGTCATGGAAGCCGCAGCAGTCGACAGTGAAATGCCCACCAGAGATTCGGGTGGAGGGGAAACTGCCGGTCATATGTGCGCACGCAGATGAGGCGCGAGTGCAAAGGGGAGTGGCGGACCAGGTGCGCAAATGGGGAATAAAATACGGCGGCCAGGAAGATGCGCTAGGGTTTTTGGAAATCCTTGAGCAGCGTGCAGCGACGTACAGGATCGACGTGGATCACATGCCCGCCGCCATGAGTGAAGGAAGGAAGCGGAGTACTCTCGAGCCAAAGCGAGTGACAGGGGTGAGTCGAATTTTGCAGGGACGGGGAATAGACCGCCAAACCCGTTCCGTCAAGAGACGGGAGCACAGCAATGGACCGGCCAGGCGACGCCAGCAAGCGCAACAGGGGCGCAAGCGACGGCAAGCACGGGGAGCAGCACGGCAGCGGCGGATTTGACGCGAGACGCGCTTGCCACCGGTGCGGACAAAGTGGACACTTCGCCAGGGAGTGCCTTAACGCCCAGGTGTTGTTTTGTCGAACGTCTGCGGCAGACGAGGGACGAAGCAGCAAGGAATGCTGCGAGAAGGGGTCGGGAAACGACCCGAGGCGCCCCTCAGGTCAGGGGAGGGTCGCGCCGTGAACCACAATCCAGGCGGGGCGGACCGTGGTGGTGGGGCGGAAGATCGTGGCCCGTTCGGTCGGCGGAGCGACGGCACGATGGACACGGGAGCGACGCGCAGCTTTGTGAGCGAGCACTGGCTGCGGAAGCAGAGGATCAGCGGTAAGCGGCTGGAAGCGAATACAAGGATTCGCTTAGCGGATGGGTCAGCCGTGGAAGTGAAGAGGGCTTTCCTGGTCAAGATATGCTTGGCAGGAGAGACGGCGAAGGTGGTAGTGCTGGGTATGCCTACCATGCTAGACAACGTCATCCTAGGAATGGACTTTTTGTGCAGGATGGGCACCACGATACGCATAGGGCGTGCGAAATTGGCCATGGAATTGGTAGCAGACGAGGAAAAGGAGTCAGTCGCGGAGACCCGGACTCCAGATACGGTAGCCCCGCCCCCCGAGGAAAAGCCTGAAGTGCAGCGGCATCGGAAGAGGGCGAGGGACCATAGAGATCGTGTCACCCCAGCGGTTGGGGCAGACAGAAAGGACACGACGGGTGAGTGTGAAAGGAAATTTGAAGACAGAGAAGATAGAGCGCAAGGGGCGAGGTCTGGGACCCCCCAGGGAGCGCAGATGATGGACGTTGAAGAGGAAGAAGAGGAACAACCCCAGGCTGAGGTGGCGGAATGGCCGGCCGACCTCGAGCCTGAGATAAGCGAGTTTTTGGAGAAGGAACTGGCGTCGTTCGAGAACCTGTCGGGTGTCTCACACATCGCGGAGCACAGCATCCGGATGAGAGACGACAAACCGCTGAAGCAGCGGTATTACCCGAAGAACCCGGCGATGCAGAAGGTGATTGACGAGCAGGTAGACGAGCTCATCCGAGTAGGTGCAATTGAGAAGTCCCGTAGTCCGCACAGCGCTCCGATAGTCTTGGTAAGGAAAAAGACTGGGGAGTGGCGAATGTGCGTGGATTACCGGCAGCTCAACGCGCACTCCATACCGGATGCTTATCCAGTCCCTCGAATAAATCACATTCTGGAGAGGTTGCGCCACGCCCGCTATATTTCGACGCTGGACTTGAAGCAAGGATACTGGCAGATCCCCATGGCTGCGGATAGCCGTGAATGCACAGCTTTCACCGTGCCTGGGAGAGGTCTGTTCCAGTGGAGAGTCATGCCGTTCGGTTTACATTCGGCAGGAGCAACATTCCAGAGGGCCTTGGACACGGTAATAGGACCGGAAATGGAGCCCCACGCATTCGCTTACCTCGACGACATAGTGGTGACAGGAGCCACGAAGGAGCAGCATGTCGCAAACCTGAGGGAGGTGTTTCGGCGACTGCGAGCTGCGAACCTGAGGCTAAACAGGAAGAAGTGTCGTTTCTTCCAGAAGAAACTGGCATACCTAGGACATGTGGTGAGCGGTGAAGGTATCTGTACAGATCCCGACAAGGTCGATGCGATCCGGAACCTTCAGGCTCCCCATAATCTGAAGACGCTACGGCAATGCCTTGGAATGGCATCATGGTACAGGCGGTTCGTACCAAACTTTGCAACCCTGGTAGAACCGATGACATCCCTCCTCAGGAAGGGCCAAAAGTGGGCCTGGGGAGAGGAACAAGAGAAGGCGCTGCAGGAGCTGAAGGAGAAGCTGACGACAGCCCCGGTGTTGGCGTGTCCAGACTTCTCAGCTAAGTTTTCGCTGCAGACGGATGCGAGTGACTACGGCATAGGGGCCGTGCTCACACAGACGATCGACGAAGACGAGAGAGTGATAGCGTACGCCAGCCGGAAGCTGCTGGCTGCGGAGAGGAACTATTCGGCAACGGAGAAGGAGTGCCTGGCGATAGTATGGGCCATCAGGAAGATGCAGTGCTACCTGGAGGGCTATCGTTTCGAGGTGATAACGGATCACTTGGCACTGAAGTGGCTGAACTCCATCGAAAGTCCATCCGGAAGGATAGCGAGATGGGCCCTGGAGTTGCAGCAGTTCCAGTTTGATATAAGGTATCGCAAAGGTAAGCTAAACGCGGTAGCTGACGCGCTTTCCCGACAGCACCTGGATACGTGCCAGCGAGTGGCAGCCGAGGACCACCAGTGTAGGTGGATAGAGAAGATGAAGGAGAGGATCAGGACCCAACCGGAATATGGGGCAGAGGACCGACGACGAAGACTACGTTCCCTGGAAACTATGCGTGCCGAAGGACCAGAGGAAACGGGTGCTGGCGGAATGCCACGACGCACCCACCGCCGGACACCAAGGGGTGAGGAAGACGGCGGCAAGACTGGCGCAGCGGTACTACTGGCCAGGTATGTTCAGGGAAGCGACCAGGTATGTCAAATGTTGCGAATGTTGTCAGAAGTATAAAACGGAGCAGAGGAAGCCAGCGGGACGAATGCTAACCCGACAGGTGGCGGAACCGATGGCAGTGATGTGCGCGGATTTCGTCGGGCCACTCCCTCGCTCAAAGCGCGGCAATACAATGCTGCTCGTTTTCCATGACGCATTCTCCAAGTGGGTGGAGCTGGTCCCACTTAAGAGGGCGACCGCAGCATTACTACAGCAGGCGTTTCGCGAGAGGATCTTGGGCCACTTCGGAGTACCCAGGACTTTCGTTTGCGACAACGGAGTCCAGTTCGCGAGCAAGGCGTTCAGGAAGTACATGGAGTCCCTAGGAGTGAACCTTCAACATACCGCTCCCTACTGCCCCCAAGAAAACCCAACGGAAAGGACCAACAGGACAGTGAAGACGATGATAGCGCAGTTCATCGAAGGCCACCAGAGTTCGTGGGACGAACTGCTACCCGAGATAGCATTGGCAGTCAACTCGAGCATAGCAGACTCGACAGGATTCAGCCCGTGTTTCCTTGTGCAAGGCAGAGAACCTCGCCTTCCGGCAGCGCTTTACGAAGAGGTAACCCCCGGATCAGCTACGAGTCCCTTGAGCCCCCAGGATAAGGAGAAGAAACTGAAGGAAATTTTTGAAGTCGCGAGGAACAACCTACAGAAGGCGTCGATGGACCAAGGGAGGCACTACAACCTCCGAAGAAGAGAGTGGAGACCAGCGGTTGGGACCGAGGTCATGGTAAGACAGCATCAGTTGTCCAACGCAGCGGAAGGTTTTGCTGCCAAACTGGCACCAAAATACGAAG
Source organism: Drosophila cardini (assembly GCA_018903735.1). Lineage (NCBI taxonomy): Eukaryota > Metazoa > Arthropoda > Insecta > Diptera > Drosophilidae > Drosophila > Drosophila cardini. The sequence goes on from JAEIGM010000132.1 coordinate 79,957, forward strand.
GGCCCTACAGGGTGGCTAGCTTCATTTCCCCCAGCATCGTGCGTCTCACTCGTGAGGGCGAACGCAAGAAGCGGGTGGCTAATCTAACCGCCCTCAAACCGTATTTTCAGAATCCAGAAGACAGTGACGAAAGCATGGACTCCCCTGCAGGTCGCGAGCTCGCCTTGGGGAAGGGCGAGTAACGCAGGCCCAGGCGGAAAAAGAGGGGGATAGTTATCATAAGTAAATGAAAATGTAATCAGAGAGAAATTGTAATTAGAATGTAAGGTAAGGCTGCCCCAAGAAATTGTAATTAGAACGTAAGGTGAAGTCACCCCAACAGTCGCACTGGTAGGAAGATAACAGATAGGGTAGAGGAAATAATACGACATATTTTGTTTCATCCCAAAAGTAGATAGAGAACCACAAGATGGACGATGAATGCATCATCATAAGCAGCGACGAGGAGATGGGCAGCGTAGACGCGTCAGACAGCGACGCCACGCAACCACGCCCGAGCGGAGAAGAGGAGAGACAGCGAGACCCACGACTGGGCCGACCGTTTTACGCACACCGGCAAGGAGACCGGCGGTCCGAGTCGGAGGATTCGAAGGAATCAGAGGACGAGCACCGGGAGAGCGAGTTTTCTCCATTACCGTTATGGCCGGCGGAGCCGTAGCCATAACTCTGGCAGGAATGGGGGGAGTGTAAGGCGGGTTCCAGACCCCATCTTACATTCATGTAGCAATAAGGAGAATTGTTAGCATTAAGATCATGTTGTAGCGTTAAGCATTTGAATTGAAGTATTATGTGAACTAAGTAATTTTTTAATCGAATAAGTATCGATAGGAGTTAGGCAGGCTGGCAGCGCCCTCTATCGGGAGCGCGGGGAGCGGTCGGGTGCAACTCTGCACGAAAGCTCTATGGTGAAGAGTGAGCTTTCGTGGTGGAGTTGCATCAGGACAGCTCCCGCGCTGCTCGATCGAGAACGTGGCCAGCACTTTGCGATCGGGAGCGAAAGAGGATAGACGTGCGCATTCAAGCGACGAAGCGACAAGCAACAGTAAGTAGAACCGTTAGAGCCAGTGCGACTTCAATGGTTGGAGTGCGGTGAGCCTCCTTCGAAGGTTACTATTTGGCTGCAGAACCAATTGGCACATTATCACATTGACCGGCGGACACTTTCAAATGAAGAAAACGTAAGCTTAACTTCAGTAACTACTGGGTCGAACAAAGCGCAGAAATCCGCACCTTCGCGAGTAAAAGTGTCAGCCACTTGAACTTGTTTGAAGTATTTGAATAAACTTTCTAGAATGCTATAAACGCTATTGTAGTTGTACTTTCTACAAGTACAGTTTGTCACGGAAAAACAACGGGAATAGGCCAACGTGGAAATTAAATTCACACATGCACTTTATTTTCAACAATTTGTTTACTAATTACTATCACTGATCTTAAGCTTTTATTCATGCAGAAACGAACTTATATGCTTCTATTTTAGTTGATTGTTGAAATACTGCTGCTGTTAATTTTGCTCTTCTCCTTTGTTGCTTCGTCTTCGTTGGTCTTCACGATTGTGAGACTGTTTTTGTTGGTAGTCTTGTGTTGTGTTTGGTTGTTCTTATTGGTCTACGCGTTATCGGAAACCGTTTAACATATTGTGTAAAAATCACTGTAGTATTTAAGATAGAATCCTTACTGACAAATTAATAGTCGCAAACTAAGCGAAAATTATTTGAGCGTTCAGTGCCGTGTACCTCTGTTCGAATTCTATTAGAATAAAAAAGTACAATGAATAAAACCTTAATATCTGTGCTAAGATTGCCGACATTTCACACATGACATGCCGACACTTTGGAATGGGAAATATATACTTGCTACTTATTCGGATGACACTGCTGCTACACTTCGTTTGCAAGATTTTGTTAATTGGTTTGAGAGTTGGGCAAAATATTGGAGCATCTGTATCACCAAGGAGAAGTCGAAGCAAATGTCTTTTACACTAAGATCTAAAATTATTCCTATTGTATTTCTGGATTGAGTTTCCCTCACGCAAGTCTCTAGCGTTAAATATCTCGGCCTTACTCTAGACACAAGAATCACCTGGAAACATCATGTCCGGCAACTCATCGGGACAATGAACACGAGACACAAAAAAATGTATTGGCTATTAAGACCTAGTTCGAAGTTGGAGCTAAGATACAAAGTCTTGCTGCATAAAGTAATGGTCCAACCTATTTGGAAATATGGATTGTCAGTTTGGGGTACAACTGCTGCTTCTCACATAAAGAAGATACAATCTAAAGTAAACAAATTTAAAAGGCGTTTCCGATATTCGGAGAGACTTAAAGATAAACTCGGTATTGAACTACATCAATTTCTCTTTAATTAAACAAAACATAAGAAACTACTGTCACGAAAACAGTTAAGCCATTGACCTGTGTTTCGACACGGATTCTACACGTCAGCGCCGGTTAAAGAGATATGTTTTTTAGTTTTATGGAATGAAACACTAATAAATAGTATTTGTCAAATCAAAAAAAAAAAAAAAAATACAAAAAAAAAGACTGCCGACAGAGCTGCTGCTGTCTCCGCTGTCTCTTAGTAGGCACGATGAAAAACTGTAAAGTTTGCGCCTCGTACAGAGTATCAGGTTAACCAGCGAACGTTGTGTAACAACGTTCCCTCTGTTCATTGACAACGCTGACTCAGCGTTGGCTCAAATCAGAATTGCCTCCGCCAACATCTTATCTTTTGAATTATGGAATAGTGTTCCATATTACAATTGGAATAGTTATGCGTATATGAATAACTTATGTTACCATAAGGTACAGCAGAAAAGGGAGCATCAGATGACCAGCAACCAGCACGAGAAGATATCACTACCTGAAATTTGATATCGACAATAGACGCCGATGCCACCGTAGACGTCCGGCAATAAGCTTTAACGTCGACAAGCCTTATGCAATTAATTGTTGAACTGCTGTTCAACGGCCGGTAGTATGTAAACGGATATCTAAAAGCGAAACACTGAAGAGAAAATTGCAGGAATCAACACCATCTGTGTGCACCCGTCGCTGAACCTTTATATTTGTAAATTAGGTAAGAATAGTTATAATGGTATCATACACACAATATGTGAATGCTTAACAATTTGTGGAGTCGGTAGCAGGTGTGGCATATATTTGAACTAAACCTGATCTGCGTCAACATAGTCGGAGCATCTAGCTTTTATAGTCTCCGGGAATTAGGTTTTCATACGGACAGACAGAAGTCGCTATTTCGTCTCGACTGCTGATCAAGATTATATATGCTTTATGGGGTCGGCAACGTCTTCTTCTGACCAGACTATACATATTAACTCGGTGATAGCATAGTTTATGGTACATGAACTGTACTGTGTGGACTATATAGTAGTCCTAAAGTCAAATTCAAAACAAGTAAGAAAGGCTACAGTCGAGCGAGCCGACTGTAAAAGACACCCAGTGCTCGACTTTCGATACAAATCACCATTAGTCGACCTATTTGTCCTATGGGAGTTATAGGTTAAAGTTGTCTGATTTTGACCAAATTAAGTGAATATATGATATGTATATGTGTAGTGACATTTGTAAAAACATATGAACCCACACACTATACCTAACTCCAACACTAAGTATTTATTTTATACATAATCTACTCATGCCTCTCCCACAGCATTAAGGTAAACATTATAATAATCAAATGGTGACAATAACAATTCTAGCTTCCCATGAACTTATCAAATATCATAAACAATTCGCCAGAATCGCTATTCCAACCATTGGGGCTTAAACAGTTGACATGACACAAATCCCGGCCGAAAAAACTCTCTTAAATCTCGATCCCTTCAAGACAGCGATCCATCTATTTACATAAGAGCCAAAATCTTTGGAAGTCTAAAGTCCAATTACAGAAAACTCAAAGCCGTGGTTTGTAAAACGTCTTCAGAACATAGCATTAGTTAGTTAAAATTTTATCTTGTACTCCGTGGCATCGTGTTGTCTAAATAAATTTATATTTTTTGAATAAACCAAGACTCAAACTACATAATTGGCGCAGCCGATAGGATGTCAAATTAAATATCCTTGTAACATAATCGGTCCTTTTCGATCCGCTAATAGAAATCCTTTTACATAGACTTTCTAGGATTGAGCACGCGAATTTGCCGCAAAAAGTGATCTGATTCACATCATTACGATTCTAATATTAGCATTAGCATCACATCGCAGACTTTCAGCTGAATTAAAAGGCTTACAATCCACTTTAATGTAAAAATACCAAACACCGAAAGTGTCACAAGATTGGTTGACAGTTATACCTTTACACCATTAATAAAAGGCGTCACAAGAATAGTTTACAGCCATTAGCTCTATTCAACCTCAATGTAAACACAATATACAATAGCCCAGCATAACCGAAACCAAGAATTGTAAACATTAACATTTTGGCGCAGGTCTCGCTGCATAATGTAAACATATAGAGATTTGATCGGAACCAATAATTGTATAAGAAATCAGTTGTATTCTTACACTGCTTTAAATAAACGCTTTATACATAGTTGGCGCAGCCGGAACTTAAGTATCCACAGATCGAAAATTATTCTGGAAACTTTGGATTTAATCGAAGCTAACGAAACAATAAAAGAATTGTGTACTAAAAATAAAATAAATAACAACTGTTCGAAAATTATTATGGAAACATTGATAGTGCATCAAAGTTAACAAAAGAATTGTGTGTTAAAAACTAAAAAAGTGCAGAAAAAATTATTGTGGAAACTTTGGATGTAAGCCAAGCCAACGAAACAGTAGGAAACTATCCAAAATAAATAAAATTAATAATAAAAACAATTATTGTGGAAACTCTGGATACTATCCGAGAAAACGAAACAATAAAATAAAATTCGTGTTAAATATAAAAAAATAATTATATAAAAAAAAAAAGCAAAAAATCAAGATGGCAAACCAACAATTCAACGAAATGCAGCAATGCATCCAATTACTAACAGCCGTTATTGCCGCCAAGCATGGAGAAGGCAGGAATCCAGTGACATCCAAATGGAACTGTATAGAAAAGGAAACGAGATACTTACCAGATTTCAGTGGCCAGGAGGGAAAATAACATGGCTTCATTTCTGCAGTAGACCAAATCATGGAGGAGTACGACGACGATGGACAGGTTTTCACAGTCATATTCAACACCAAAATACAAGGTCAGGCTTGAACAATCTCAAACATTAACCCACCATCTAACTGAAAATAATGCAAGATCCGTTTAAGACATCACTATAGACTGAGAACCGACGAAATGGGTTTGACCAGAAAAATAAATAATTTAAAGGTCTTTTAGTGTTTAAGACCTAGATTATAAAATAAGAACAATTGTTAAAGAAATAACCGATTTTTCTGGTCTTTGAAAATATTAATAGACTGGTCGATATTCTCAGTGGATTATTAATACAAAGAGTTAAAGAAGAAAATTATCACAAACAATCAAATTAATGAAGAATTACAATTAAAACGTTAAAAATAAGCAAGAAGAGTTTTTTACCAATTAGTCTCGGACCAAAGAAAAATTTATATTAGAGAAACAACTGAGGGAGATACATTTCCAATTCTAGTAGATACAGGATTTACTATAAGCATATTATACAAGTAAATGCAAATAAGCAAATGTACAAGTAAATGTATTCCACTTTTCCTTAACAGCAGCAATGATGTCTCCGGTCCAGCAGCGGATAGTGTTGTTGTTATATCAGCTATTAGCTATATGAAGATTAGGGTGGAGGACTTGATTTCGTCCCATTAATTGTAGTGTTGGCCTTGTGGCTCAACAATGTGTAATTATTTAATCAAAAATAATTAGTGCCGGAGTAAAACGCAAATTGAACTTTATTGTCAAACGTCTCACATAGTGAATAAATGGACAAGACTTTTAGGTTTGAGCACAAAAATTAAACTCTATTGTTGGAAAACAATATTTAAACTGATTTTATTTCTTACAATCCTAGTCTTATATAGGATCAGGCAGAGCTCTCCTCTAAGATAACTAGTATTGTACCACACGCACTGGATAGAGCTCGGTTTCAAATTTAGATCTATTCTTAAATTAGGCTTCGTTTCCAAGCATGAAAACGGGTCGCTAGCATAGAAAAACAAACGTATTCTTAGATTCGAAATTTAGGGTTTACCGACCGTTGCCTTCGGCTCTTGGGGTTGTAAATCCTCATGCGAGCCGATTTTTGATTCTGGCTGCTCTTTGGCTGCTTGAATCCTTCTACGTATATATATTTCATATTCTGATGTTAGCCTCGGAAACGCTCACTCTGCATTCTCAATGGGAGAACAAAACGAATCAGTTCTGTGCTTCTTATAATAGCAACAGACCAATTTTTATTTAGCAACCTTATCTATTCCATTATAAGGTGCTGGTTTATAACTATGTGTTTTTTACCACTTGTGGGGGAAACAACAGAACGGTCGAAAGACCAACTAATGGATCTACATCAAGTTTTTCAAGTCTACCTCCTCAAAGGGGGACAAGACGAATTAGTTCTGTGATAGCAACAGACCAATATTAATTTAGCAGCCTTGAGTACTCCACTCTAAGGTGCTGGTTTTAAACTCTGTATTCCTTACCACTGGTGGGTTTGAGCACAAAAATTAAACTCTATGGTTGGAGAACAACATTTAAACTGATTTTATTTTTTACAATCCTAGTCTTATATAGCATCAGACGCAGCTCTCCTCTAAGATATTTAGTATTTTACAACACGCACAGGATAGAGCTCGGGCTTAACTCCTTTAGCAGAGCTTGTAGTTGGATAAAAGATCTTCTCCGGTACCAGCACTGGTAGATGATGTCAACACAGCGAAACGTGAGGCTTAGGGTTACACCCACTATGAACCAAACTTTGAGAGCACCTCCGGCAAACATGTCGTCTCTTAATTTCTGAATTACATGCAAATTATGCTCATTCATTCTTTGTAGCAATGGAAGGCTAAGCACTTGGTCGTGTCCTGTAATATTCAGCAATAATGACGCCGTGATGCCTAGACTTTTGTTTACAACACCATTGTAGTTAATTTATGTGGGCTCGTTTACGGTCGAATGCGTTCGAATAAGAGGAAATGTGTGCCTTGTATTGTCATCAGTGGGCCGTCATCTACTCTTGCTCTTGCTGATAGATCGTTGACACTGATTATTCCTTCGTCTACTATGGTAATCGGTTCCAAGTGGCTTGGCTGTGTGTGGCATAACGCTGATCCTCCGGAGTGTAATCCGCTGGTGCAAGTGTCATGGGCTGACTTCTTGCAGAACGTCGCGTAATTGGTTGTAGCGCATTCTGTTACTACTAGAACCCGAACCCCATCGTCGCATTCAGCTACTATGTCATCATGTATATGCAGAATAGTGTTCATGTAGGCAACGGGAAATATCATAACCTTCTTACAAATAAACATTAGGATATTCAATTATTATGCGGATTACGCTATCTGTCGAAATATTTTTATATTTGATACTGTCATTAAACTAACTATTGGGACTTCTGTGAACTGTTCGGTAAAAATGGATTTTAAATCTTCGAGGTCGAGAATTGTGGGGCTTATGATATTAGATTTTGCGAGCGTTATAGTGAGCATAAGGTTTTGGATTTCAGTTGCTAAAATTCTATTATTTTTTTTTTAAATTAATTTATTTACTGTATCAGTTAGTAGGTTATTTTGTTCCTGTGCTTCAGTGTTTATTACTATTACTTGTCTGTTGTTTAATTCTATGAGCTCGGCGTCGGTAAGCTTGATCTAATGTAAGTCTGCCGCATCATTCGTGTGTCCAACAATTTTTAATGCTGTTCTTAGAAAGTCTAAATTTCTGGCCATTCTATGGTGTACCGTTAAACTAGATAAAATAATCAGAATATGATCGATATCTGCATCTAACAATTTTTGCATATTGTATCATCAGCTCACGAAATTAGATATATTTGTAGAATGCTCACGTAACTACGTTGTTTCTATACAAGAGCGTTGCGGTCCAATACCAGAATATAGCTTGAGCGCGAGAAATCGGTGATGCGTTCTTGAGTTGTGTATATGAGTATAAGGGTTACTCCGATGAACCTGTATGAAACGATTAGACTGAATTTTAGTAACTAACGAAAAGTAACGTTCTCAGGTCTGCTTGTATGGCGCCCTCTGTGCGCAAGGGAGATGGTTTGTTACCTAATCTTTTGTTATTTTTGAGGTAAACCTTCTCTCCTACATCAAACCCCCTGACCTGTCTGTTTGCGTTGCATCTGGCTACTTGGTCTTACTGGGCTTTTATTAGTCGATCTTTGATTTTTATACTCTCTGCAAGAGAGAGTATATTGAGTTTGTGAAATGTATGTAACAGGCAGAAGGAGGCGTGGGCGATCCCATAAAATAAATATATTTTTGATCAGCATCACAAGCCGAGTCGATATAGCCATGTCCGTCTGTCTGTCTGTCTATCTGTCCGTCTGTGTGTCCGTATGAACAAACAGATTTAAGCAATTATAAGAGCTACATGTTTGAATTTTGTCAGTATCGACTCGGTATTAAGTCAGTTAATACAAGAATCTTTTATTTTTTCAAACACCTCGAAAAAAGTTGATGTTTTTTGCGATAAGCTCAGTAACTATGACACTTGACAGTAAGAATTTTGGTAGGCAAGTTCCTAGAGACATCTAAAATGCAATGCCATTAAAATTTTTGGCTTGCCACGCCTCCTTTTCTCAAAGGAAATGAATAAATTTTCAAACTTGAATGCCATTTTTAAGGCATATGTACTAATCGTTAAGTATCGTTATTTAAAATTTGTTTGGAGACAAAATATATCAAACTTTCCTGAAAGTTGCATATAAATCGGACAATAAACAAAAGAGCTTGACGCGTAAAAAGCTTTACAAGCGAGACTGAAACATACAAACATGTGAGCGAACGTTTACGCTGTATGTGTAGCGGTAGCGCTGCTCGCGGAAGTTGGCCGTTCCGATCAATTGTATATGTGTTACATATACATACATACATATCGATGTATGCGCACACATAGAATGTCAAACCTATATTTATGTGCACACAAACATGTTTTTGTTTCAACGTGTTTTACTGCAATTACAACCTCGTTGGCTAATTTAGTCATTTTTGCGAACTAGTAGTCCCGGAGTATTTGTTTTACGTTTTCTTGTGCCGCTCTGTGCTCACGATTTTGTTCGGTGTTGACTTTTCTACCTGTTCGACTATGTTAGTGAATTTGGTTATCGGGAATAATGAAACCAGCTCATGTTGAAATGCAGCTAAAGTTGAAAGTTCGCAGCAGTTTTAATGTTTCTATAAGATTGTTTTTATCAGTAAATTGAATTAAGTGACGGGCTTTTTGATAAAAAAAAATAAGTCTTCGATGCAATGAATAAGGAGATTTTTCCAAAGTTATTTGATTTATATAGCAATTAAACGATTTTCAGCTGTTTGTATAGTGTGTTGAAGGGATACCTCACTGTGAATAGTGGCTATGTCTGATTGCGTTTCGTCTTGGAGAGCGTTAAGCTCTTGCATAAGGCATCTGCGACAAAGCTTTCTTTCTCTGACTTGTAGTGCAATTGGGCGTTATGTTGTTCTATAAACGCTTTCCACCTCTTGATTTTCGCATTCGTATTTTTCTCAGACACTGCAAACGTGAAAGGTTGATGATCTGTAAATATATGTAACTCTCTTGTACCATAAAGGTAATTCTACAGTTTGCTGAGAGTCCATACAATCGCCAACAACTGTTTTTCGTTAGAAGCATCGGGAGATCATGGTGATAAGTCTCTCTCATTAAGATAATACTGCTCTAATGCCATTTGCAGAAGCATCTGTAGTTAAATCAAAAGGTCGTTAGAAATCAGGGTACATGAGCATAGTATCTTCCGATGCTAGTATATTTTTTAACCGATTAAAAGGGTCGCGCTAAGATATGTTGAATTCGACTGCTACTTTCCTAGACATGTTTTTGCTTACAGTGCCATTTTCGTCTTTTAGTATATTGGTCAAAGGTTTTCCTATGTCTGCAAAGTCTTTGATGAACACCCTATAGTAGCAGGCTAGGCCCAGAAAAGATCTCAGAGAATACAATCTTTTTGGCTCAATGTACTCTTGGATTGCTTTGACTTTTTCTGGGTCTGTTTATGCTCCCTCGCTAGTAACAATAAAGCCCAAGTATTCAACACTTTCTTTTAAAAATTTTGTCTTTTCTTTAGAAACTCGCCTGCTAGCATCACAAAGTTGCTAAA